>JAHKKF010510362.1:0-24697 GCA_019740295.1 Labeo calbasu | reverse complement strand
TTCACGTTGACTTTTAAACTGAAGAGACATCCAACATCTGTTTCCCTTGCCTTACATCGTAGATTAAAAAGCTAGCACATTAACTGACAGCAGCCCTAGGCGCTACAGTTCCCTGATACAAATCTAAACCACGCCTGGGAGAATTTGCCATCCTTTCTACAAAACCTTGCTACGCAACACCTCGAAATCGATTAAATATTTGTAAGCTGCTAAAAAAAGAGACCTAATGAGGTGTAATTAAATCTAAACCCACTAATGAAGTTAAGCCATGAGTGCCGTTTCAAGGGCTCAGGAATTTGGGGCGGTGTGTTAGTAAAGCACCAGCAGCCTCACAACCTTCCCTTTAGCTTGAAAGGCTTGTTTTTGGCACAAGTGTATCAGTTTGTTTGCGCTGGCCCTCTGGCGTTCCAGCCTCAAGGTTGAGGAAACACACAGAGTGTTGATACAGCGCAGAGTGCCAAGAATGAATCCTGCCGAGAAGGGAGCTTGAACTGGGTTGAGTGCTAAACCACTCCAACGCTTCAACTCTGTCAGGAACATCAAGGGAAAAGAAAAAATATCACCCTTTTAACAATGTCATTTACATGGATTCTGGACAACCCCCTCGTTAAATGCCAAAAAGGGAAGATTGTCATCATGCGTGCAGTGTTCTTTAAAATCCATATAATTCATCTTTCTCAGTGGAACGAGAATTGACATAAAACCAAAAAACCCACAGTAGATTAAGCAGACGGAAGCAGTGGAATTTCATCACCAGTGGTTTAATTTCCAAAATTTCAAGGTCACTGCTTAGTCCTGTTTGACGTTATCCTAAGAGCATGATAAGCTTAAATTAGATATTTGAAAAAGAACTTGATCAAAATTAGAGAACACTTAAAAGATACCTCCAAGTTTTTGGTGTTAATATGGCATGTGATGCTAATTTCCTTAATTATATGACAAACCCTTTTTAACTGGCAGCATTCCTCTAATTTTCACTGAAATTGCAAGGGGACGACCCTTTCAGCCACTGCAAAAGAAGTTAGTCATTCCGAACCGATTTCCTGAATATTGCATTCATTCCGATTTCCTGAGTATTGCAGGTTTACAATAACACTACTTCATTCAAGTCCCTCAAAATGGCTGGTCATCCACATAAGACAAATGCACAAGAAGACAGGATAATGCAGAGACTCTCAATGGGGAACTGGTTCAACACTGCAGCTGGAATTGCTTGCAGTGACCAAGCCTCTCATCAGCAGAAAGAATCAAAAGTCTAAGCGCATCTTTGCTGAGAAGCATGTTGTGTGGAAAGAGGAGAACTGGACCAAAGTTCACTTTAGTGATGAGAGCAAGTTTAATTTATTTGGGTCTGACGAAAAACATTTTGTTCAACGAGGAAACTGAAGAAAGACTGAAGCCCAAGTGCGTAAAGTCAGTGAAAGGTGGAGGAAGAAGTGTCATGGTTTGGGGTATGTTTTCTGCAACAGGAGTTGGGCCTCTTATACAGATAAATGAAAGGGTGAATGCAAATGTTTATCAGAACCTCCTGCAGTTCCTTCCCTGCAAACATCTCCCAATCAGCCTGCAATTTTCATGCAAAACAATACCCCCGTCACACTGCAAAACAGGTAAAGCAATTCCTTGAAGCTAAGGACACTGAAATAATGAAATGGCCTGATCTAAGCTCAACTGAAAATCTCTGGAAAATCTTTGGTGACAAAAGAAACACAAGAAACACACTATAGTTACCAAGCTATGGCAGAAAGTGGAAGAAGTGTGGACCAAGATGACACCAACGCAGTCTGAGAAACTGGTGATGACCTGCAGCCACGGATGTGCTGAAGTCATTCAAAGCAAGGGCCTCTACACTTCCTCTACACACATCTTTCAGTGGTTAATGTTTTCTAATTTTGATCACTGTTATTTTGTCAAACATGTTAGTAGAACAGTGGTATACCTATAGCTAATATTCCTTCAAATTTTGAGCGATGAAGAAGAACAAGTATTTATAGTAGAGCTGGCAAACGATTAATCACGAATAATCGCATCCAAAATAAAAGTTCGAGTTTGTGTGCAAGTATATGTATTTATTATAATTTTTATCGAATTTATATTATATATAAATAAACATATTTTGTACATAAATAACATATTTCTCTTAAATATATACATTAATTTGAGTGTATTTATATATACCTAATAATTACACACAGTACACACATATATACAGGCAAACTCAAACTTGTTTTGTTGTTTTACATATATAAATAACTTGGACATAGTTACATCTGCCAAGTTCACAGTTGTTTACTAAACATTTTCAATTAATTATCTATAGGAGCTGAGTGTCAGGCTCATATGGGGGACTGTGACAGTAGCAAACAGTGAGAGCATCAAAGCATTTAGAAATACTCAACTTTATGCAAAACTGCTTAAGTCATCTGGATTCAGTCAGTTTTTTTTTTTTTCAGGGTGCATGCAGTGTGAATTCTGCATTCTGTCAATATGGGTAAACAAATATGCACCAATTGCATCAGACGTGAGGTGCGTGAAGCAGGCCTGATTATCATCTTCTTGTTAGTTTCTGAATATAACAGCAGCTATAATGAAACAGGAATAAACAACAGTAAATTAGTTGAAGCACCCATAGCGTTATATAGTTAGTGCACAATTGAAGACATAAATGGCTCCGGCCAATTAAAAGAATGTGAGGATGGAGAGAATAGCGATATCTTCCTTGTGCACATCTAAGGCCCAATTACCCCCCCATTACAGAGGGCAGAAACACAAGCCCTCAGGGCGCTGACCTGTGAGCACTACCCATTTAAACAAAAACTTTTGCAGTGATTTCATTAATTACATTGGAAAGATCCACTCCCGCGAACCAAAGTGAAAGCCAGCCGTCCATGTAATCTCTTAAGACTATGAAAATGTGCCGGCGTGGAGAGAATGCTGATTTGACATTCCGGTTGGCATACAGCAGTAGCCTGTTTTACTGATGAGCTCAGGAGACATGAACACAGCCCTGGGGCACTGCCAGGACTCGGCTGCTCTCAGGACTGTGCCAGCTGACCTAGTGAGGAAAAAAAGCTCAATTAATGGCCTCCTGAAGGTGTTTTTTTTTTCTCGCGAGTTCTGCAACTTACACAGAGATAGATTTATACAGACTGACCACCGTTTCCGAAGGAAAAGGACAAACAGCAGAAAAACTGCCGTCTAGCCATGCAACCGCTCACACAGCTCGCTTTTTTTAAAAACAGACTGCTGGAAAAAACAAGTTAGTGCACTTGAGGGCCAATTCAAAGAATTGAACCTTAATTCAAGGTTCCTGTGCATGGAAGAAGTGCTAAAACAAAAGAAACACGAACCGACACGAATCATACTGCTGTATAATTTAACACGGTTATAGTGCACTGCTTCAGCAGCAAAGCCACAAGACATTGCTTGTAAAATTTTAAATAGTGCAAAAAATAAAGTAACACATAAAACAATGTGGCAAGGCAGTGGACAGAAGACGATCAATCTTTCTTTCTCCTTGTTGGTTTAATAGAGGTTTTAAAGTCATTGGGAGGGCTGTAAAAAATACTGTCTATTTTATAGGCCTTTAAAAAAGATGAACAAAGGCAAATAGTTATTGCCATCCTTTTAATAGCAATTCACGACCTTTTCGCTGTAAACAAGGATCGAGGTTTCATTTTTTATGGATGCACTACACTCAGAATCAATAAAAACAGCTTTGGGTTTTCTAGGTAGCAAAGTTTTATCACACACATTTATATTTGCATGTTACGTACAGTACTACTATGTTTTCCAGTGAAAATTCTCTCAAATTGTTTTAAAAAATTGATTTTCTCCATATGACCCCATCTTTGATATTTTGTTTTTTTTTTGGGAAGCCAAACAGGTCCCATAAATTTCAGCTTGAGAGATTTCCACACACGCCAATCGCTGACAGCTTAGCGCAGACAGAGATAAGATGGTCAGATGCTTTAATGGCTTCATCTCAGGAGAAGAAGAAAAGATGCTATTTGTCAGAAGTTCAGGACAGCGGGCTTTGAGACATATTGCCTGTCTTAATCAAGAATGGGAGAAAGCACATGAGAAAAATGGCTTCAATTTTGGGACTCTGCCAGTGGAGAGTCAGTTAAAAGCCAGTGGTAATAAATGCTCTCACCTTCTGATTACTTTCTTTCCCAGCCTTTCCTCTCTCTGCAGCTCCTCCAGTTGCTCAAGTGCTGGGCAGCGTGCTCAAACAAGCTGCGAGCTCTCAAACCCGGTGTTTTTTAGCACCCTGTTGACAAGCTGGCGGCAACAGGAGCTGTAAATTGTTCAGGTCAGACGGGGCCTCTGAAATGAGACTTTCTTACAGGCTGGCTACAAGGCTTAGCCACAGGTAAAGGACAAAGAGCCTTTAGGAAATATATTTATCACCACACGACCGTGGAATCTGATGATGTCACCAGAGCAAGGCACAGTAAATTTGTGCTGTTTAAATTACAGTAATTATGACCGGAAAAAAACAAAGTCACACTGCTGGAAACTGCATTTTATGTAAACTTAGTAAGTTACATCTATGTATATTTCTGTGTTTCAATGTTACTGCTGCGCTTTATTTGTTATTATTCAAAAGCATATAAAGGTGAATTAATGTAGTGATTAAATATTTAGCTGTCATCAACACAACCACATATGGAACCTTTTTGGCGTTATGAGGGTTGCTATGGAAACAAATAATTTGAGGATGTGCTCAGAGTAGAGTCTCAGGTTGTCAGCTCGTAATTGCGCTAATTTTAACACAACATGAATGCTGCATTATTGCAGAGACAATTACGCTGGTGCAACCTAAGGTTAAGCACACAATAGTGATGGATCACAATTTCCATCATGCAGATCAAACCAACTATTTTTCTTAAATCGTAAGATTTGCGAGTAATTAAATGTTCTTGTTGATTATTATGTCTTGTTATATTTGTCTGTATACAGTACACTACCATTCAAATGTTTGGGGTCTGTAAGATTTTTTAAATCTTTTTTTTAAAGTCTCTTATGTTTACCAAGCTTACGTTTATTTGTTAATACAGTCAAACATTATTACTGTGAAATATTATTGCAATTTAAAGTAATGTTTTCTATTTCTGTATATATACACACGCACGCACGCACACACATACACGGGTCAAAGACGTTAAGATGTCCACATCAAAAGAAATTTACAAAAGTGATTTTATGTCCATAGAAAGCACATTAAATGTAAGTAAAGTGTTTACTTTTAAGGTTTCAAAAAAGTTTTTGGAGAATTGTCATTACACTGTCATTCAGTGTAACACAATTTTTATGTAAAAATTCAAACAACATGCTTATTCTGACTTACATATTACGTACATATTAAAATATCTAAAATAATAAGGGAGCATATTAAATTTTACTGTGTTTTAAATGAGTAATATTAAGTAATAGGCAAAACCTAGGATAGTGGCAGATTTTAAAAATGTAGAATTACAACTAATTAGTATTTGGGGTGAAAGTAATTCATCTTTTAATATGCCATAAATTGATTTTTGTTGTAAATACGCCTGACAAGATTGTTACACTGAATGACATTTTAGTGGCTGTCTTCTGTAAAATAGGGGAAAATGTATGATATTTATTTTTTGCTCAGAAAAACAAAAACAATAATGCAAAAGTCATGATGGCAAAGCTGAATTTTCAGCAGCCATTACTCTGAATAAAAAGCTCATAAGAACAGCATTTATTTGAAACAGATTTCTTTCGATGTAAATGTCTTTAATGTCATTTTTGATCAATTTAATGTGTCCTTGCTGAAAAAGTTCATCAAAAAAAAAAAACTAATTTCAACTTTGATCGGTAGTGTAAATGCAATCTATTAAATAGTCTTAAATTATTAACATTCTTACTTGGGTTCATTTATTGAAAATCATGCCTAACTATAGTTAAATGTACTTGACTACAACAGTTATTTGAAAATGATCTGATGATAAAAAGTTACACTTTTAAGCAACTTCAGAGCATACGCAAAAATATAAAAATACATGGAATATTGTCACAAGGCTTAAAAATGGTCAAAAACAAACATCCCCCACCATCCATAAAGCAAGAGAAGTCTAAAAACTGCAACATGTAGTGACTGCAATAGCAAAAATCCTCCATAAATGGATACCATCATCCAAAATGACATCCTAAATAATGACCAAGCATCTCTGTGGACATGGGAACTTGGGTTCGCCACATCAGAAGAAATGGGAAAGGAAAGCTGTAAAAACATATTTGCGGTTTTCCAAGTAAACCTTGTGGTTTGGGGTGTTTGCTGTATGCTCTGTTTGCCATAGATGTTTGTAGCCTCAAACCCACATTCGTAGCAGCGCTCCAAAACATCATCATCTTATCATCTACACATCATCAAAACTGTCAGCACTAGCTGCGCTGCTGTCTCTAATTAGGATGCTGAATGTAAAATACTTCATTAATAAACACACCTAAGTCAGGGTAGATGCCATAATTAATTTGATGAAAATTAAGCTGTGAGGAGTTGTCATGTCTTTAGATCCCGGGCCACGTTGCATTTTCACAGCCCTTTTTTGTGGTTCATTTGGAAGACTGTATCTTGTTGCCTGAATCAGGGCCAAATGAACCCAAAGCCAGCCTAATTATTCAGTACTTTCCTAAAAACCAATTAGTCAAGTAGCTGTTTTTTAAAATATGCATGTTTCACATCCCTACTACGAGATCCATTGCCACATATGTGTAAATGGCGAATATCAGAAGTACTTTTATTCCACCCACACCACCACTGCTCAGCGTTTTGCTGTCGCTGGAAGTCTCGGTAAGAACCCAGCCTGTCAGCTTCCATATTTCTTTCGCCCTTGATTAGGAATCGCCGTCTTTAAGATTATCGATCTGGCGTAGCCGGTCGGTCCCTTTAGATCCCGCCATACAATCAGCTGCCTGATCAGAGTAAATTAGTTTTGCAAAGCAGAGGCGAGAGGCCCACGAACATGAGCACAAAGGAGAGTTTCGAGGGATCAAACTTAATTATCACACCGCTTTCAAGCCAGAGCCACGAACAATGTAGATTAAGTCATTAATAAACACTTTTCCAAAGGCAAGACCGTCGAGACTCTAGGAGCGTTCTCTTTGTCTCTTTTCATCTGTAAAGAAAAACAGCGGCAAAAGGGCAGCAACTGTGAACAGAAGCGAAATGATTTTAAAGTAATTATACGCAGAGCCATTACATTTTGAAAAGCCTGCTATTCTTTTATGTCCGTTTTGTTTGCATTGATTTGATTTGTTTCCGTGCAACAAGGGCAAAGCAGAATTTGTCTCTCGTATCACTGATACAATTTTACATGCCTTATTTGCATTTGACCTACAGAAACTTTCTTTAGATTGCTTTGGCCCAAACGCAACTTGCTAAACAACATGTCTGGTTCTACAATATGGGGTGTCAGTATAAAACCCAGAAAAAAAGATCTCTTTTTTGTCATATTTAACAAAAAAAGTCATCAGATTTACATTTAGAGTACAACGTATTATTAGACATAAATTGTTGCTACTATTTGACAGATGAGTCATTGTGACATGTTTTCACGAAAGCTCTAGGCTCTGACAACAGCTAAAAGAAGCATCTCTTTCTTCTGAACAGCACAACAGGAAACATTATGAAGATTAGTGCTTACTTATTCCAACAAAAATACACATAAGTACCATTAACCTGGTTCATTTCACTTGCGAGGTTATTTTGTGCTCTATGAAAGAAAGAAATAATAGTCAAAGTTTGATTTTTCATGTACCTCTAAAACTTAAAATGTTGGTATGGCATATTTGCTATATTTTAAAAATAGTTTTTTGACTGGTCAAACAGCTGCCGTGTACTAAAATGTTATTCATTTATTTGCGATTATGGTAAAAATGTGGTCAAATTTAATACAACACAACATAAACATGGTACAACGGGGATCTTACATGCAAAAAATAATTCATATTTTTAAATATAGAAAAATCGTGCTGTTATATGCTAACATAATTTATTCATTTCTTTAGCATTTTAAATAAATATAAAAAAATATATAGACTACTGTACGCTAAATAAACGGCCGTTTAAAAGTTTGTGATTTTTAATGTTTTTTTTAAAAAAAGTTTCTTCTGCTCATAAAGGCTTGATCAAAAATCCAGGAAATAACAGTAATATTGCGAAACATTATTTCAATTTAAAATAACAGTTTTCTATGTGAATGTATTTTAAAATGTCATTTATTTCTGTGATGCAATTCTTCGGAAATCATTCTAATATGCTGATTTATTATCAATGTTGAAAACAGTTAATGCTGCGTAATATATTTTTTTTTAAACCTGTGATACTTTTTTCAGGATTCTTCAACAAAATTTAAAAAGAACAGCATTTATTTAAAATGGAAAACTTTTGTATATAATATAAACTACCATTTAAAAGTTTGTGGTTAGTAAATTTGATGTTTACTTGTTTTGTTTTTTTTCCTCTCAAAAAAAAAGTATACTATTATTCACCAAGGATGTGTTAAATTGATAAAAAGTGATAGTAAAGCCTTATATTTTAAAAAAAACTTTTTATTCTACAAAAACTATTGAAAAAAGAATCACAGGTTCCAAAAAAATATTAAGCAGCACAAAGTAATAAATCAGCATATTGGAATGATTTCTGAAGGATCCTGGGACACTGAAAACTGGAGCAATGGCTGATGAAAATTCAGCTTTGCATCACAGGAATAAATTATATTTTAAAATATATTAAAATTGAAATTATTACTTTAAACTGTAATAATATTTCACAAGATTACTGTTTTTTCTGTATTTTTAATCAAGTAAATGCATGCTTGATGAGCATAAGAGAATTCTTAAAAAAGAAACATTAACAACATTAAATATTAACAATTTAACAATAATTTTACTGATCCCACTGAAGTGTATCTTGGGTTTTTTTTGGAAATATGCTTGAAATATGTCTTAAAGACAGCTAAATACGCTAAATGTCTTAGCTAGATCTAAATCCAGAGGAATTTTTTTTTATCATCATTATATAATCACCATATCTCCCAGCCCTAAAACTTCCTCTGTATTAAAGGCATTGTAAATACACCAGTATGATTTTGTAAAGATATTTTGAAAAGTGCTATACAAATAAATATGACTTGACATTCAGCGCTCTCTAATATAATACACACAGTCTCTAGACGAAGCTATCCACCTTATCCTCCATAACATGATTATTCCTTTCAGTCAAACCTCAAGGAGATGAAGCTGACCGGTGCAGCAGAAAGTGAATAAAAACCCCATGACCGCAGCTCATATGCAGCCACGTCACACCTCTATGACGTATGGCATTAATGAAATGTCAAAGCTGCACTGCTGTATTGTGTTCAAAGGTGAATGTGCTCGGGATGTGGCAGAAATCAAAGGGAAATTACGGATTAAGGATTAAGGACTCTCTTCTCTGGCCTGCCCTTGGAGCCCAGTGTGATTGTTCCCCCCTGCTGGGTTTTAAATAGAGCTAGCAAAGTTCGCTTCCGCTCCATCTCTCACATCTCACCTACACCTTGCTTAGTATTCAACACCCTCAGCCTTCACCACATAGCCTTGTGTGTGTTTCTGTGCATTAGAGAGGGTCTGCACACATATTGAGAAATGAAATCAAAGCGCTGACTAATCACCAGCTCGCAGTCAAATATGTTTGCCCTCACAGAAAGCCATTCACTCGAGACGGCACCCTTCCACTTTCCTTTGAACCCTCCTAGCGTCCCTTATCTCTCCCTCATTCATCCAAACCCACACTCGATCTTTCACCTTCATGCACGGCGCGCAGAGAGAGAGCGGACAGAGCGCTCTATGTGCTCCTCTGGCAAATTGAGCCTGACTGTTGTCCCCACCCTGCATTTGGAGTGGGAAGTTGATGGAGAGCTTTGATAGAATACATGCGGGTTGTCAAACGCCGCTCCTCTTACTGCTTCAGTCACCCATGAGGAGGAATTTCTTTTCCAATGACAGATCAAGGGTATAATTCCACAGAGGTGGGTAACAAGAGCTCATACCAACGTGAAAGGAGCCATTCATGTACATCAACCTGGGTCTGCTGTCACCCAACACCTACAGTCTAATGAGAAAGCATGTATTGTACCTGAAATCTAAAAGCCCCAAAATGCATGCATCAAGTCTAAATACTAGGAATGGGTTGCAATGGACGACTAGTGAGGTTGATTGGTTTATATAGGAAAATATAAAATATTGGATGAGAAAAATTGAAAGTACAAAAATAAAACGATGCCAGTACATTGTCGAACACTGTCCAACAGCGACACCAGCAGCTAAAGTTACAGTGAGAGTCCAAGTCTCTCTCTCCTATCTTGAGCCCATTCAGTTTTAACAGACCCCCTAAAGCCAGGGTCGTCAACTGGCGGACTTCGGTCCGAATCCGTCCATGCGGACCGTGAAGGCTTTTGACATAATGACATAAAAAAAAACCAAACACTAATTTCTAATAAATAAAATGTCCTGATTTGAGATGACGAGAGACGAATCTACTTCATATGATGATATAAATTTACTCCCTCCCTTAATATTTCTCTTGTGGCCCGAACATAGTGGGGGGGAAAAAATGAGAAGAAACACATTTCGTGTTAGGTTGTTTTAGAAAGTCGGGGCTTGAAAATAAAGCTCTTAATTTTTATCGATGACTGCATTGTTAATAAGGGTTTAATAAGGTTTAAGAAAGTCTTAATTATAATTTTCACGTGGTCTTAAATGTGGGGAATGAAAGACAAGAATTACGATGAAACTTCAAAAGGCTATCTATTGAATAAATATGAACGTTGCTTTGTTGCTGCGCTGCTTTGTGTACTGCCATTCCAAAAGTGCCTCCTGCTGGAAGAGAATGATCTTCCATTTTCAATCAGCCCGTATGTCTGCTGTTGTCAAAGACAAATGTGAAAATCAATCCATGTTTTAACACGAGTTGTAAATGTGAACTGGTGGATTAACAAGAAGATAATGTGTTATAAAAATGTAAACGATTAAGGCTGTAAAATATATTTAATGTTATTTAATTAATATGATACTTTACTGATAATAATTGTTTAAATTAACGTAAGAATTTATACTTTTGACTCTTAAAGGCTGAAATGTGAAGTTTATTATTTAATAAAACTTTGTTTTTGTGAAACCTGCATCTGAACTGTAAATAATGTTTTTTACAGTCATTTTATTTCTTTATTTCTTTCTTTATTTTATTTATTTATTTATTTTTAAAAAGGTCTTTAAAAGTCTACAATTTAAGCTTAAATATCCTGCAGATACCCTGGTCTCACAAAAACCAACAATTGTTTTTATATATAATTGTTCCGACCTCGGCTGGTGAGGAGGGTTCATTACTGGACCTCGAACCGTTTTAGTTGAAGACCCCTGCCCTAAAGCATGCGGTGAGTTTGCTTTGGGGGGTGGGGGGTTGGTAATTGAAAATGAATGGGGGTAAGTCACATATAGAAGAGGCAACGACTCCATTGTGATATGATTGGATATGACTGGTTATGTTCGGCTGTGATTGGTTCATGCGATAAATCCCGCCTCTTGTGTTCGTGCACGTTCCGTATTTGCAAATTAGTCTGAGTGAACAATTTAATGACATTAATCAGAAGACTAATTAAAAAAAGTACGTACTCATGCTTACATATAACCACTTTGTTACATCAAAATAAGACTTAAAATAGAATGAAAACATGATCTTTGGAAGTTTTTAGTGAGTAATCAGCTTGGTAAAATTTAAAGTAAATTTGTCAACGGCAATAGCCTTGTGGTTAGTGCGTCAACAAACAGTGCAACTGCGCTCATGGGGTCCTTTGCCGATCCTTCTCCTCTCTCTCCTCCCACTTCTTTCCTGTCATCTCTCAACTCTCCTATCTACAAAAATTAAAAAATAGTTAAAAGTTCACTATTAAAACAATAGCTGAACCTACATTTACAAATAAAATCCATTGTTTAACATGTTACTGCCTTGAGTTATTATTTTGGAATAAATGTAAAATGATTTTAAACTTGATTCATACTTGGCTTTAATAAACAGTTTTTTGGTTTTTCCTGATAGTGTAAGCAATGTTTATTTAACCAAGAAAATGTGACCAGGACATGAATTTATATTTAATAATAATAAAAAAATAAATAAAAATAAAAAAGAAAGAAGAACGAATGTTTCACAATTTCAAAACACCACCGCACACCACTGGTATATTCCTCCATAAAATAAAGTAAATCAAAAATGTTAATAAAATTAAATAAAGCTAAATCAAAATGAACTTTTTTATGTGCTTTGCTGTTAAATACTTGCATGGTAAATATTAGTCCACTTCAATACATCTTCACATCAGCCATTCACATCACACATTCAGACCTGTGCTGTTTCGCCACAAGCGTTGTGTCTTTAACACAGCGTGTCAAGTTAAAAATAGTCAAAACCTTCAAAACCCCTGCAATCTGTTCCATTCTGTCGCTTTTTGGCTGCTTTTGAACCCATGAGTGCACCTTATGTCAGCGTCTCCTAAAAAACATATCTAATCAGGTCATCGATGAACCTAAAACCAGAATAATTATCTAAATCATCCTTGCAAGAATGATCAACTAGGTGTTCAGACAATTCAGCAACCTGTCTATTCTAAAAATAAGTTGTTTCACACATCCCAAACTATTGCTTGCATATGTCAGACAAATGAATGATGGAATATGAAGACTGTTAAAGTTGCTGCACAAAACATACATATGAAACACAGCACTCACAATTCTGTTTTGTAGCTGGAGCACCTCGCCAGGGGGATCTTTAGCACTCTGTCATTCAGGCCCACAAAAAGAATCCTGTCACCATGGAGAATCTGAAGACTCAAGATTGGCTCCCGCAGACTGGGAGGGAAGAGCTGCATCTCCTCCAAGTAGCAACCTTGCAGGCTCTTATTTGTAGTTGCCAGGGCCTTAAGAATAGTTCCATACTCTGATAAGTCAGAACAGAAGGCAAAGCATAATTACACAAGGCTGCATAACTAATGCTAACTAATACTATTTATATAAGGATTTGGTGCGACTTACAAGGTTTTTGTACACAAAAGTTTGACTTTGACTAGCTACCTGTGCCTATGTACATGACATGGTGCAAAGTATCCTGCCCCTGTACAATGTCAACAACCAGCTTGGAGAACCGCACATCATCCTGCCAAACCAGCGGGTCCACAGAAACAGGCTGAACCACGTCATTCATGAGGTAGAGCCGCTGGGCGTCCTGCAGACTGCGTTCAGTCAGTCCTTCATTAGGCCCTTCTTCCTCTATGGTCCCACACTGGCAAGTATCATTAGGGTTAGACTCATTAGTTAGTGTAGAGGTCGAGGAGGGCAGTGCAAAAATAAACTTACAAAAAAAACTTCCAAACTTCTCACCATGTGATTTTATAGGAAAATAGACAATAACTGTGAATTACGATGCATGCAGGTACACCCAGCTGGTATTGAGCAATTACTCTCACAGTGCCAGGCTGATAGAATTTATCTATTGGATGTTTGTTTCAGACACACACAGAGAACAAAATGTAAAAGACGTTCAGGGGGAATAATGCACCTGGAAGTTAGGGATGGGGTTCGGTGTTGGCAGCCACGTGGAGCGCGGGTTCTCCTGGGAGCGGAAGGGCCCGTTGAAAGCCTGCGTGATTGCGCTGAGGTTGTATGCACAAACTGCAGAGGCAGCAATGCTGTTCCTGGATCACAAGAAAGAAAGATTAAAATTTAGTACTATGAAAACATGCAGTATTTTATTATATATGATATAAATATATATATAAACACTGGTGATCTGGTGTGTGTGTGTATATACTGTATATACTGTACAGTTGAGGTCAAAAGTTTACATACACCTTGCTGAATCTGCAAAATGTTACTTATTTAAACAAAAAAAGAGGGATCATACAAAATGCATTTTATGTTTTATTTAGTACTGACCTTAATAAGATATTTCACATAAAAGATGTTTACATATAGTCCATAACTGAAAATAATAGTTGAATTTATAAAAATTACCCCGTTCAAAAGTTTACATACTCTTGATTTTTAATACCATGTTGTTACCTGAATGATCCACAGCTGTGTTTTTGTTGTTGTTGTTGTTCACAAGTCTCCTTGTTTGTCCTGAACAGTTAAACACTTCAGTAGGAAACACAGTGCATTAAGAGCCGGGGGGTTGGGGGTGGGGGGGTGGTCTTAATTTGAAGATCAGGGTAAATTTAACTTATTTTGTCTTCTGGTAAACATGGAAGTATCTTCTGTAGCTTCTGAAGGGCAGTGCTTAATGAAAAAATACGGTATTTAGGCAAAATAAGAAAAATATGCACATTAATTCTGTTCAAAAGTTTACACCCTTGGCTCTTAATGCATAGTTTTCCATCAGTGAGCATCAGTGAGTGAAACTTCTGTAACAGTTGCAATGTGTATGTAAACTTTTGACCTCAACTCAAATATATATATATATATATATATATATATATATATATATATATATATATACGGTCCTTTATATACTTAATATAAATATTATATATGAGCAGTATCACACAAGTAGCAATATGGGCAATATGAGTTTAGCAATATGGCTGTATATTGGCATGGTTGTGATTCAGCTGTAGGCACAAGGGCACATGTAATCCCAGCGTGCTGATATACAGCCGTATTGCATGATTATGCGTGTGATATTGCGTTTATATAACAGTCCGATGACATGAGTATACATAAGAAACAACAACGAAGTGAAAACCACTTCCTTCTGCCATGGATTCAAATCTCAAATTAACAGGTTAAACAGCTGAGCCCAAGCCTCCGTTACTAATTTGAAAATATCACTTTAGAACTAGTAACAAATAAACGATTACAACATAAATGGTTTTATATATTTTTATACATATATTTTTATATAGCTTTTGTTCAATAATCTAACAATAATATTTTTTTTCAAAAAACAAAAATAAAAAAAATTAAAAATCAGCTCAAAATAATGGTTAACAGACCAAAAAAAAAAAGTATTGGTACCGTTAGGGCTGCACAATTATGACAAAAATCATGACAGAAATTGTAATTGTGATTATTAATTATGATTATCACAATTTACATTGAATGATGTTTTGAATAGCTTTATATCATTGTTTTAAGCACTGCATGCCATATTTTTATATATAGTTTCTTCTTTAAATATAAAAAATTAAAACAACGGAAAAAAAAAAACCTTAAGATAACCTGTAGGAAAAACACTCCCCACCCCCCCACACACGCATCTTAAGCAAGCAGAATGATGTAAGTGAATTCAATATAATAATCGCCTTTGAACGATTACATAATTGTGGCATCTGTAATTGTAATCACGATCAGAAATTCGATTAATTGTGCAGCCCTAAGTACCGTTATAAAAAGAATTGTTGATCTCTAAAATAATAAAAATTTATTATTGTGCGGGAAAATATTTATTTTCCCGCACAAAGCATACAGCTGTTAGACCTGTACAATCCATGGCCTCAAGGCTGCACAGACAGCTACACAAATCTAAAATCTTGAAGCAAACATAAAAGTTCCTAATCGGTTCAGCCAGGCCGATCTTGCCAGCTTCTTTTGGCATGAAACATTCTCAAATGCATCGTGACTTAATTAACTCCATCGATTTGAGTGACAGGTGGCCCAGAGACCCAAGTAAGCTGTCAGGAGCAGAGATGAGCTCTGGAGTGAATAGACTGAGGGGTTATTCTTGTTACCAGACTCACACTGAATTTAGTACAGATGACAGTGCAGTTTCAGAAGCTGTTGAAGTGACAAAGAAAGGACAGAGTTCTGTCTTGTTACAACGAGAAGAGTCCCCTGAGATTTCAGCATGTCCAGAGGCAGAGTTTAGAGGGATGCCAGAAGCTCTTTTTGGACCAGAGCCATGTATATATATATATTTTTTGGACTAAGTATAAACTGCATTACTGCTTATATTTACAACATTATGAGTATGATAAGCAGCAGGTGTTCAACTAGGTCACCTACAGTAACAGTCTCATTACATGCTATGTATAGCCCTCACCACTGGAAGTTCAAGTCTTCCATCTGTGACAGCAGGTGACTATGATTGGTACAGTAGATTGCATAGCTATTTAGATGTCACCAGTTGCAAGCATGGGATCCTTTGAGGTCAACTGAGAGGGTCACTAAAATTGCGAAGTTATTCTTGTTATCCAATTCATTGTTGTGTGCTGTTGAGACCGCACATAAATGAGCAGCAATAACTGTGGCGGTAACGGCGAAGCCACAGACAGATGGGCCCACGGGCAGAGCTCCAGGAGTGGGGGCTCGGCCTGCCAGACGCTGGTGTCTGGCTCGGGCTCTTGTTATGTGGCCTGGTGAGGCATGGACTTGAAGAAGATTCAAGCATGGTTCTGCAGCTCGGCTCTGGGGACTACATATGAGGGGTTCAACATGGAAAGTTAGCGTGGTAAAATGAGAGGCTCTTGGCAGTGCATCTCAAAAGACTGGTGCGCAGATGAAACACAGGCTCTAAACCGGTCAGCCCTAGGCTGTGAGGACAGAGCAGGCTCTGACAGGACAGCCAATTATCTCAAGCTATTTCTCCTCTTTCACTCTACATTCAAAAGCAAGACTCTGAAACTTTGTTATGAGAAACTACAAGGATTTGCTTTTTGACATTTTACCTCTATAGAGATAGGAAACCGCTAGTGAGCTGCTTCCCTGCTGACTGCCTACAGTATATACAGTAGGGAGCTGCTTTTTTTTTTTTACACAGCAGCAGAATACAATTGCCAGTCTTGGTACATTTACACAGTTTGATTATATATAAAAGTGACACCACATTCAACAACTAAACTAACTCCATTAAAATTTCAGGACTTAAACCCACTAGTTGTCTACCACATCATACAGTGCAAACTCCTTTAAAATAGACAACTACACCTATCATTTCAATTCAAATTATAATTCAACTTCTTCTGGGATGTGACCAATTCATATCAAAATTATACTAGAATTCAAAAAAAATTTGCAAAACACTTAGTCATGGTCACATTATGAGATGTTTTTCTTCGATACATGTGGGTCAAAAGTATTAGCACCCATAAAAATTCTTCTTTAGCACACCAAGGTGACTACAAATGTGAAATTGTCCAGCCATGACTAACTGGAGTATTAAAATTCCTTTCATAGGAGTATAAATAGGAGGGAACACAAAGGCTGAATTTCCTTAATCATCCATAACAATGAGTAAAACTAAAGAATATAGTTCTGATGTGCAGCAAAGGATGCTAAAGCATTGAAAATTTCCATTTCCACCATCAGGGTAATAATTAAGATGCTCCAATCAACTGGAGATGTTACAAATCGTGTGCTTATATCTTCCTAATGCTCAGTGAGAAGGATAGTTTGTGTGGCAAAATAATAAAATAAAATAAAATAAAATCAGGTTCTATAGTCAGATAAAAAAAAAAGCTTTTTGGCACACATGAGATGAGTTTTAAGGGAATACACAGAGATAAAAAAAAAAAAAGTACACAATGCCCATGGTTAAATACACTGCTGTTTTTCTGCCTGAGGTCCTGGACATCTTGTTCAGACACGTGGCACCATAGATTATAAAATACCAACAGATAAAAAATCTAAACCTGACTGCCTCTGCTAGAAATCTTGTAGTGGGCAATAGTTGGATTTTCCATCAGGACAATCTAAAACAAACATCACAATCAGCACAAAAATGGATAACTGAGCACAAAATGAAGGTTCTTCCATGGCCATCTCAGTATCCTTACCTGAACCCTATAGAAAATGAATGGCTTGAACTCTGGAGAAGAATGTACCAACATGGACCTGGGAATTTAAAGGATTTGGAGAGATTCAGTATGGAAGAATAATCATATTTACAGAGGGGGCTAATAATTCTGACCTCAACTGTATGTTGTCAACGTGTAAACATAGTCCATAAGTACTCAAAATCTCACTAAAATGAGTAGCTAAAAATGAACTTGAGTACAACAGCGAGTGCAGTGTATGCATGTTTAAGCAACGTTTACAGTATACATACATACATAAAAATGCAAAAATGCACTGTCTGGTCAAATGACGCATACCTCAGCTAAGTCACAGTGACGTTTATTGCATTTATGCTTGTGCAGATGTGACTTTCACACAGATGATGGTGCAGTTTTAAAGGCTGTTGAGGTGTGTAAAAAGTGAAGTACAGAGTTTGGTCCTATAACCCTTTGGAAAGTCACCTACTCTAGCAAATCCCATGACACGCTCAGTATAACACGCAACATATGGGAACGAAGTCCTCTCACTGTGAGAGCAGATGACTTCGGAGCTTTCCAAGCAACACCTATAGTAGATCACATGCTTATTTAGATGAAGTCATGTTGAGTTATGATGACAGAATAGACAATATGACAAAAAAGAACAGTCATCTGAGGTCATCTGAGAGGTCCATAAAGTTGATTTAGATATAAAGTAGGACAGCACTCAAGGGAAAAAGGGGGTGAAAAAAGAAAATACATTACTTCAGTTTTTCAACTTCAGTGAATACCTGCATCGCAGCAAAAAAAAAAAAACAAAGAGCCAACTCAGCAACCTTCCACAGCCAGGACTGAGGCAAGATTATTAATAAATATTTTTACAGCATAATATCTGCCCTTGTGAAAAACGTGCACTCATGCATTTGCTTAAAAAAAAAAAAAAAAAGAGTAATAATTATCAAAATCATATAGCTCATCAGTGATGGGAAAAACGGCGTTATAAATAAACGACGTTACTAACGGCGTAATTTTTTTCAGTAACAAGTAATCAAACTAATTACTGTTTCCCCTGTTACAACGTCGTTACTGTTACTGACAATGAAATGCGGCGTTACTAACTTATATATTTTTCAGCTCATCTGAACTGATGCACAGCGTACCTGTATACAAGTACCTGTGTACAAACGGCAATCTCATTGGCTGGCGCTCACCTATAATCATCCCTGTTTTGATTTCAGCAAATCAGTTAGAGCGAATGCAGACAACATGATTAATATTCATGCACCCAGCAGCTCATTAATCCTTAGTGCATTTTATATTGTTATTGGCAGTACAATTCGTAGTAGTTTTATTTTTTTTTTTCCTTTTTTATAGAAGCACTAAATGACAAACAATATCTTAAGCACCACCACCAGTGCACAAGTTCAGTCAACATGACAAATATGCATTCATACATGCTTATTCTAATTACTAAAGTTCTAATTATTAAAGTTTAATGCAAAATTATTATACTATCATATTATAATGGTTGACTGACTGATGCTATACATACTTTCAAGTATTTAAAACTATAGACATTTAATATTAGTCTGGTGAATAAACAAAACAAAAACAAACAAACAAATACTAGCCAATGGCGATTCTATTGCCAAGGTGTCTGTAGAAGCTATAATAATTGTTTGAATTTGATAAGTGTCTCTCACATTGGCCCACAGCAACATTAAAATACATTATAGTAGATTAGTGTACAATGTTTAACAATAATAATTTATTCTATTTAGTGTCCATTTCATTCATATAACATATTTAACATTGGGGACATCCAAGTTATCTGACATATTTGAGCATTTTTTTTTTTTATTAAAAAAGTAACACAATAGTTACTTTCCCTGGTAATTAGTTACTTTTATAATGATGTAACTCAGTTACTAACTCAGTTACTACTACTTCTAGTTACTATAACTAATAACTTTTTTAAATTAACATGCCCACCACTGTAGCTCATACATCTGTGTGTACTTCATTTATTAACTTGTGCATATTCTATAGGACTTATATATTTAAATGCAATATTTAAAATTATTACTACATTTTAATATTATGTTAAATATTTACATTTAAATATATTACACAATATTTAAAGTATACCAGGTATAAAAGTATAAAAGGTGTACCAGTTTTACAATGCAGCAGCATAGCATCAGTTTCAGACCGATGAAAAACAACAGAAAGCAAAATCCCTTAATACCATCGCCTCCATATATCTACATGAAAGAAATATGCATGGAATAAACTCGAAGTGAAGATTCCTGCTACGGGGTACAAAAAAACTCATTTCAAGGTGGATTTTGTCTTGCTGCATCACAGTGAGCGAAGAGATGCACTTGGCTGTTATTCTGTATTTGTTGTAATTCAGGCATGAAAGTGTGTGTATTCATGATAGACGTATTCATTCACACCCGCAGATCTGTTTTCCAGAGAGGTTGTCTGTCATCATATTAACTGCCAAAAGGCCTGTTCCACCCAGTTAACCTGCAGGTGACTGACAGAAATGAGGGTGATAGCTATTGCTTTAAAAACTTAATTAAAAAAAACGGAAACCGCTTCAAAATACTTGGAATCTTCCCTCATACAAAAACGTACGAAAGGTCACAAATAAGGGAAAATGTCCAGTCAGCCAGCACCAATTACAAAATAAACCCTGAAAGGCTCGTCAGGAGTTAATAAATGAATCCTACATTTAATTAAATGAGAACAAAAAGACCGCTGAGTGATATATGACACATTTATGTGGCATAGCTACAGCACAGCACAAGTCAACAGTCCCATTAAATGCTCATTATTGAAAAGATTTGACCACCAAATGCTGTGATTGACCAATCTAAATCAAGAGAGCCATGAAGTAAGTTTTATAAAAGCAACAAGAGAGAGAAAAATAGTGATTTTAGCCATTACAGCAAACCAATTTAGAAATCTCAGGTCAATTCACTACAAAGTGCAACCTGTATTGCTTTTATAAAATGCAGAAACAGCAATATAATAAAACATTTCAATGTTCCAGTTAAATTTATGAGCAAAAACAATCATAAAACAGCAGAGGAGCCTGCGCCAAACAATGAAAAGCTTATACATGCACGTTACTTTATTTAAAAAAAAAAAATCAAAACGGGGAAAGAAAGAGAAAACGTCTGTATATAATATCCTTAAAAATACATATTAGACAGCCATTACTGTAGGTAGGCTCAGTATGAGGATATATACTGTTTTGACACCTTTGGTGTCAACTCAATGAAAGTATACACTCACACTGCCAATACCTAAGGACAAACTACTACCAACACTTTCAGGCATTTTGGCTGCTCTCTTGCGTTCTGTCTCGCTCCGCTCCTCCCATGCCCGCCCTCCCTGTTTTGCAGCCCCAAACCCCAGGGAGTATTGCTTAAGGTGTTCAATTTACCACAGACAGATGGAGACTCTGTTGCTCTGATTGCATTACCATATTCCGTTCCTACTGGGGCAGTGAGTGAAAGGGGACAGGAAAAGAGACAAAAAAGAAACAGATAAAATGAGGGAGAACGAGAGAGAAATATAGGGAAGGAGAGCAAGAGATGGAGAGTATTCAAATTTATATACTGCCATACTACTTGTATATTTGAAAGCCAGCTTGCAGTATGCATACTGTAAAGTATTGATAGATAAAAAAAAAAGTTGGTCCACCAATTTGTTGAGCATGAGCATAAAACGTTGAGCATGGCAAGATATGAATGTGCTGCAGAAGAAGTGCTTTATGATGGTCAGGAATAATTAAAATTTCATTAAAAATATCTATTAAGACCAGCTGGTGCCATTATTAGCTGTTAATTCATAATGTTATTAAAATCATATTCTTATATATATATATATATATATATATAGACACACATACAGTCACGTGAAAAAGTTAGGACACCCTATTGAATTCAATGGTTTTTCTGTATCAGGACATAATAAAAAAAATTCTGGTCCTTGGCAGGTCTTAAAATTTGGAAAATAAATCCTCAGATAAACATCATCACATGACATATCACACTGTATCATTATTTATTTAACAAAAATAAAGCCAAGATGGAAAAACCATGTGTGACAAAGTTAGGACACCTTATAATTCAACTGCCTGTAGATCCACTTTTAGCAGCAATAACTTGAAGCATTCATTTTCTGTGTGATTTTATCAGTCTCTCACATAGTTCTGGAGGAATTTGGACCACTCTTCTTTTCAACGTTGCTCCAGTTTATTGAAGTTTGTGGGCATTTGCTTATGCACAGCTCTCACCACAGCATTTGAGTCTGGATGAGCTCTGGACTTTTGACTGGGCTGTTGCAGCACCTTGATTCTTTTCTTTTCAACCATTCGGTTGTAAATTTGCTGGTGTGCTTGGGATCACTGTCCTGTTGCATGACCCAATTTTCCAATTTTGGCCCGACTTTAGATGCCGGACAGATGCCCTCGCATTTGACTCTAGAATACTTTGATATACAGAGGAGTTCATGGCCAACTGAATGACTGTGAGGTGTCCAGGTCCTGTGGCTACAAAACAAGCCCAAAATTATCAGCCCTCCTCCAGCATGCTTGTCTTTTGGTATGAGGTGTTTGTGCTGATATGCTCTTTAGGTTTTCACCAAACTTGGCGCTGTGCATTATGGCCAAACATCTCCACTTCGGTCTTGTCTGTTCAAAGGACATTATTCTAGAAGACTTGTGTTTTGTTCAGATGCAACTTGCAGACTTAAACTGTGCTGCAGTGTTTTTTTTTTTTTTAGATAGAAGAGGCTTTCTTCAGCCAAGCCTTCCAAACATGTCATTTTTGTCCTATATTTTTCTAATGGTATTGTCACGAACTTTATCATTTAACATGTTAACTGAGGCCTGTAAAGTCTGAGGTGTAGTTCTTAAATTGTCTGCCATTTTTCTGAGCTTTACATGGTCTGATCTTGGGGTGAATTTTCTGGGACGTCCACTCTATTTTTAGTCAGGTGTCTGTTTTAAATGTCTTTCACTTGTGAATAAACTTCAAATTGTTTGGAAATGGCCGTATTACTCTTCTCAGATTGATGGCAACAACAATTGCTTCTCTAAGATGATTGCTGATGTCTTACCTGCCAAAGCTTATGCTTTTATAGAGGCGCTCAGATCTGCAGTGCTTGACTGCTACTAACCCTCTTAATTCCAATGTTAACAGCAAGGGTGTCCTAACTTTTTCACATGACTGTATATATGATCCTGGGTCAAAATTCTCTGTTTGGGTCGATTTTTCTTTTATGCCAAAAATCATTAGGATATTAAGTAAAGATTATGTTCCATGAAGATATTTTGTAAATTTCCTACTGTAAACATATCAAAAGCAATATGCATAGCTAAGAAATTTAAAGGCGATTTTCCTAATATTTTGCACCCTCATATTCCAGATTCCTAACAAACCATAAATCAGTGGAAAGCTTATTCATTCAGTTTAAAAAAAACTGTATATATTGATATACATACACACACAGACAAAAGTATGCTGACATTGTGTGTTAGATTACTAAACTTACACGTTGGTGGTAAAGATGCCATAGATGAGATCCTGTTCGGGCAGATAGAAGGTGCTCTGTAGCTCGTTGTAGTAGAACGGGATCTCTCCCGACCGTGAGCAGTTGAGTCGGGCCTTTGTGAAGGTGGTCCACGTATCCTCCAGCAAGAAGCGGCCTCCTATGTCGTTCTTACACACCCGCGCCACCCGTGAGTACACCGTCTTACCGCAGTCGTGTTCCACTGCGTTCTCCCTCAAGAAGAAGAAGGTGAAAAGACCCACGTCGTAAGCCGAGATGAAGTGAGGCTCTGAAGGAGAAGAGAAAAAAGCGTGGCTAAACACCTTACAGGCACAACAAGCATTTCAAATGAATAGCAGGACTCTCAGTAATGCAGCATAAAGTGGTTTAAACGGCAAAACAATGAGCAAACTGGTCTGCATCCCTGTTCCTTGAATTTCTCAGTTCCACTCTTTTTTAATATCCGCTTATGCCTGCCTAGGACTGGAGCAGAAAACTGTGTGCCCATGCAAAAATTACTCTGGATGCAAAAAGCTGTCCCGTTGGTCCAGGTGCCACTGGTCTGGATTGCATTAGTCAGAGTTAATATCGCACACTCTGAATAATGTCTTACCCCCAAGGCCAGTTTATTCCCCAGCCCATCCAGTAATGCATGCCACAGATATTCACCTGTAAATAGGCATGACTATAATCACTGCTGGGGCCATCGCAGCAGTTTACGAGAATGAGATTACTGTTACGCTGTGAAGCCCAGGAGAGACATCAATGGCCATAACTGTTTTTGATTCAATTTTAAACACAATAAATACCAAATCTCAAGGGACACAGACTCAAAAACAGCCCAGAGAAAACAAGCAAAACAAAGCAAAAGAAAAAAAAAGAAAATACTGCTCTATTTGCATAAACTGACTGCAACAGAACGATATCCAGGTCAAAACTGGACTGGACCTTTGTGTATTGTACCATATGCTGGTCCAAAAATCACAATAAAGTGCAATTAACAGCCCACATGACTGTGTACTATGTTCAGTAATTTCATTTGAAACCACACAAGCTTCTGTGCGAGAAACAGTCAGAAAATCATTTGTTAAAATAACCCTAAATGGTAGGGTAGAACGGGGCTAAAGGCACCCCGGGGTAAAAGGCGCCTTTGATATTATTTTCCTCTAAACCACTAGATAGCAGAAAAAAGTGGCGTAGTACTTTCCAAAACATCTGCTTTTCAAGATAAATGAGCTAAATTGTCTGATCCTTCACAGCACAGTTGTTTCTGTGCTTCCTTGAGCTAATATTTAATGTTTTTAAAAATGTTGTAGATT
>JAHKKF010510361.1:0-10080 GCA_019740295.1 Labeo calbasu | reverse complement strand
TAGCCAAGCATTCAAATAATGCATCTCATAAACTTTTTCTGCAGCTATATCTGATCAAATGTTCATTATCAATCTTTAAGCTCTGGTTAACAAATCTTTCTTTTCTTAGTTTGAACAGCAGCTACGCTAATTATGTTCCTGTTTGTTCTCTGTTCCTGCCATGGGATTGACATCCCATGGTAACTAGGAATTCACAAGCTCCAGTCTGGATCCAGAACACTTAAGAAAAGATGATGCCAACCCCTCAGAGGACTTCAGATGATGCCAACCCTGAAAACATACAGCCCTACCGAATTCTGCTACTAATTTATAGTGTTCTTTGTCTGTTTGATTACATCATTACTTGATCTTTACCACACATCTCTACCATATGTACATCAAGCTACTACTACATATATTGTAAAAATGTCAATTTGGTGTAAAGCTGCTTTGCAACGATATGTATCGTGAAAAGCGCTATACAAATAAATTTGAATTGAATTGAATTTAATGATCTACAACAAAATAGAAGGAGTTTTGATGATAACTAAACAAACATTTAGATACTATTTCACTAGAAATAACATCAAAAATGTGCAAAAAGTTAGTCAGAAATATACATTTACACACAAACTGACCACCAAACACAACTTTCAGATGCCATCTGCTATTTTTTGTAGCTCAACCACCAAAGAATGGAATGCACAGAATTGTGGGATATCTAAAACAGCGAAATATACATCTATGCTGCCTTCAAAATTTGATCGGAAGAAGGTACCTCCGGAGACAGGAAGTTACATCGAATTTTTATTTGGACGTGCCTTGATGCCTTCCTGCCTTGGAATGCTGCCTCCAAAGGCAGCATTTTAGAGCTTTTGGACACGGCCTGGGAGTTTTGACAGTTAGAGTTTGAAGAGTCTTGGCTCATTTGAACATTCTGTCAATGTAAGTCTGTGGGATTTTTCCCAATTTGAATGGCCATTTTTAGGAAAATCATAAGTCTGATCAGTTAGAAAAGATATAGCACACTCGGTCAGATCAGTCTGAACAGCTGGGCTGAGTCTGGAGTTTGTAGAGTTAAAGCTCTGGAGGAGATACGGTGAGAAAAATGTAGTTTTAGAAGAAGAAGAAGAAATAGTTTAAATAGCATTTAATAAAATTACTAGCTGAAAATTTGGAATCAATTATGTCAGTAGTATGTCAGGATTACAAGCATTCATACTTATTTCTGCACACCGGATAGCAATATTGTGTTAGCCCAGATTTGGCACATACCTGAAATGCATGGATATGCATGATCTGGCCCACATATCATGTGAAATAATGGCACTTGGGTCCTCAGCTCCTCATTTGCTCCTCATTTCCAGATATGGATCACAAAGCGACTATAACAATGCTGCATTTCAGCCAATATCGAGGCAAATAAATAAATCTTATCTGGTCCAGAAAACTCAGTATATATTATATATAAAGTATTTTTTATAATCCTGGTAACCATCACTAAAGGACAGAAGAAAACAGAAAAGAGAGACAAGCAGAAACAATGCCTACAACTGACTTAAAGCCACAGGCATGATGACCTCAGCTGAAATAAAAGAACACAGCAAATCTCTCAAGATCACTCAAGTCAAATCATGACCCAGCATAGTTCAGTTATTTCTGATAACAAACTCAAACATAATTTAGTCACAAACAAACTCACACAACTGAGCCATTATGAGGAAATCATATAAGTTTTAATAGCATTCATCAGAAGTGTTTTATGTGGGTTCATTTTAAATACAAAAAATATTACATTATTAAAAATATCTAAACATATACAAAAAAATATATATAAAGTTCTTCACTCAAATTGAAAAGTAATATATTACAGTACAACAAAACCTGCTTATGCAGGCTGATAACTTGCAATATTTCAACAGCTTACTGAAAACTTAAACAAAAAATCAAACATTATTGTTCAGATCTCACTGATTTACATCATGGCAAGATATAGTACAGTACAAACTCGTATGAGGACTTTAGCATATTAAACTATATTAGCTCTGACATGTAAATGGCTTTACTGGAAACATTTATATCACAATAATAGGTGCTTATCTATTAGGATCCTACCTTAAAAACCCTGTGTATACTGACAAAAAAGAAAAAGTACAACTGGTGGAAAACACTGTAAAAATACGTAATGACATTAAAGTATCTGCAGACATTTTTAACATCAAAACCGGTTCTTGTTGCCACTCCAAACAGTAAGCGCTGTTTCTAAACTCTCTTTCTTTCAGGAAGGCCTGGATGAGTTGTTGAGTTGTGCCGGCAATGTGTTAAAACTAATGGTTATACTAAGGGGAGTGGCATTTCCTAAAGACGCTCAAAGCGGTTGACCAATTACAACACACTTGTCCAGCTGACCAATCAGAGCTCATTGCAGTTTTTCGAAGGAACTAAACAGGGGTGCGTTTCCCAAAAGCATCGTTAGCCAACATGGTTCAATGATTAGCTGTTTCCCAAAAAAATAGTTCAAACGAACATTCGCAAACAGTGTCACAAATGTGGCTGGAGCTACAGCTCTCGACCTGTGGTTAGAAGCATATTTCCTTGTTAGTAAGACATATGTGACCCTGGACCACAAAACCAGTCTTAAGTCACTGGGGTATATTTGTAGCAATAGCCAAAAATACATTGTATGGGTCAAAATTATTGATTGTTCTTTTATGCCAAAAAACATTAGGAAATTAGGTAAAGATCATGTTCCATGAAGATATTTTGTAAAATACCTATTGTAAATATATGAAAACTTTTGAATTTAGAATTTTTGATTAGTAATATGCATTGCTAAGTGCTTCATTTGGACAACGTTAAAGTTGCCATGTATAATATAGCTGCTTTTGAGAGATCTCTAACAAGTTAAATGGCATAAATTATTTCTCGGTGATGTCATTAACAATGGCCCTACATTGTTGAACTAATGTGGTTCAAACGACAGAGATGTGACTGTGTTCGGGAAACAGTCGTGACTGGCTAGTTCATTTCCACAACAATGCATCGTACTATGGAGGTTAATCAGTGAGTTACGTCGTTGTACGGGAAACGCACCCCAGAGAGGTGCTGCAATTGCATCAAATAATTATGTGAAAAATGTGAAATATGTCAGATATGTGTTATTGAACAGGCAAGCATGAAAACATATTCAAGTAGAGCCCAAAATAAACCAGAATGATCATTTAAGGTGGTTGATTCTAGTTAAGGGTGTGTTCTCTTGGTTCTTTTGGTCTGGACCAATAAAAGAAATGCTATATTTAATCCTGGTTCACTTAGCATTCACACTTTCAGTTTTAACACTGAAACTAAAGGTACAAAACTAAAAACTAAAATAGCTTTTTTTGGAAATATATTTTACGATGGAACTTAATGATGACCAAAACAATTTTTTTTACATTATTTGTCTGATTTGGACATTAAGTTTAGGGTTCTAAGGAGGGCTGAATGTGCGCTACTTTAAAGGAAAGCAACGGCAAGTTTTACCTTGATTTCATAACTGCTGGTGCCCAAAATCGAAAGTGAATCTAAAATCTGATTCATCGCACAGCCCTTCTGCTAGCTTACATTGGATTGTTTTTCAAATAAGTCAGCACACACGAAGGACACATGACAGAGTGTGATAGAATTTGGCCAAACAGCACAGCCATCTAGTAGCCAGTCATGCTGTAGCTTTAACATTATCATAACCACCCATCCCTTGTTCTGACTATTGAATGTTGAATTGAATCTTACTATTATGACACTGTGAGAATTTTCTGTGTCATTCTCTTTTAATGACTTATTGAAGTAAAAGATAATGTTACGTTGATGTCACACTGGCAGCCTCAGTCTGGTTAGGTGATGATTCATTGGGAACAGTCATCAGTGGAATCTCAGCCATATTAGGAGATGAGTGTTCAACATGATGCTCCTGAAAACACAGATTTACAAAAGGTGAGCGAAATTAACAATACTGGTGGCTTCCTTTCCCAAACACTACATATTTAAATGAATATTCAGTCTTAAAACTAGTTGTATTGCATTGCCATTGCACTGAAATACACAAATATACAAATCCTTCAGATGCCACTTGGTAATAAAGTCGAACACATCCATGCATGCAGACTCAACAATCTATTTACAAATGTAAAACATTCAAAACGTTATGTGTACACTTGTATTGTACTGTTTTGCATTTGTGAAACACATTTTGTCAATATTGGGCCAGATATACTGAGGTGAATTTGTCAGAGGAATTTACAGCTGTTCTTGTATATATCTTTGGAGGCATTTTCATCACTTTGGCCTCTCACACTGGCACACATCTCAGAGATGGAGATGGCTCTCACTGACCACAATGGTAGGATAACACAGCTGGAGTTTTTTTATTATTATTATTATTATTATTATTATTTTCTAATACTGTCATCACAAATATTACTATTATTCATTATTAAAGTTACTTCACTGCATGGTTGTCTGGTTGTGCAGCAGTTTGTGATAGATTAGTGTAGGTTAGAAGCTCACTCCTGCTCTTCTTCTTCACCTTTGCCTGATTAATGTAACCCTAACCTGACCCTAAGTCCAATTTAAGGTTTTTAATAGAATGCATTTCACAAATGTCGAACTAAGCAACCTATGTCCAAGCACAGATATCACTTGCAATAGGTGTTTTCTGGCTCTTCTGTTTGTTTTGTTTTGTTTTTTTATGTCAAAAGCTGGAGAATGTTTGGTGTCTTTTTTTATTCATTGAAAAGATTAAGCTTGCACTGTGGTTGGCAAACGACATGTCCAGACAACATTTTCCTCCGGCATTTCAAATAAATCAACATGAGAAGAAAATTCTCTTCCTTTTATCACATGCTCCTTTTATCTCTGCATCTGTCCTCCTCCAACAGCAGCTAGTACAGCATATCAAGTTCAAAATGTGTTCAGACATGCTTTTCGGGGCACTGAATAATAGCACAAATATCAGTAAACTAACTACCGGAAACCTTAGAAAATCACCTTGCATGATTCTTTTAAATACTCTCCTCCCATAAAATTTGTGTCTGAAATGGAAAGTCAGGCACACGGATAACTGCGTTCATGCATTTTCATTTCAAATTTTTTCACTGTGTCTTTACATCCTGACAGTATTAACACCAAAAGAGATTTGTGCTGGCACAGCACTCTAAAAAATGGTGGGTTGTTTCAGCCCAGTTTAGGGTCAAATATGGCCTAACCCAACTTTTGGGTAAAAAATTTAATTGAAACATTTAACCCAACAGTTGTGTTAGTCCATATTTGACCCTAAGTTGGGTTAACCCAGCATTTTTTAGAGTGAAGCTGTCAGTATATCCGGCTCATATTGTTAGTAGAGTTTTTGTGCATGTAAACTGATTTACAACCTTGTATTCCTATATAAATCAGCTGTTTGCATGTAATACTTGCATTCTGTCCTGGCTGTGTAGAGTTATTATGGCGGCAGTAAATCACACCAGCAGATACAGCTACAGAAACCAGAAGAAAAATGCCAACACAAGCACATATTCCTGCTACAGTTTGACCTGATTCTGTAATGATAAAGACAGACATATATATTCCATAGAGATCGACTGATAGTCAACATTACTGATATTCTGATATTGAATAAACTGATAAAAGATTAACAATTTAAAAAAAAAAAAAAGTATCAAAGTACTATTCAACAGCAAACTGAACATTGTTTGAATTAGTCAATATGTTATTAAGTCAAAGCTCATTTATACTGAACACAAAGAAATGTTAAAATTCCTCAAATAGATCAATTAAATGATACTCACCAATGACGGCAACACTAAAGCTCTTACAGCTGCTGATGCTGATACTGCTGCTGCGGCGACGACGAATGCTGCTATTGGTGCTGTTTATCTCCAATTTATAAACTCCAGAGTCTGTGGTTCTGGTGTTTGTGATGGTCAGAGATCCAGTCTGATGATCCAGTTTCAGTCTGTCTCTGAATCTTTCATGAGCGTCTTTACACTGAACATCTGTACAGATATAACTGAGATCTCCACTGACTTCAGCAATGCAAATGTCATTAAAATACCATGTCATCAAGTCATTTGGTTTTTTCATTACACCAGGATCTAAAGTGACAGACTGTCCCTCCATCACTGGCATTGTCTTCATTTTTTGTGTCTTTGCACCAGGAACATCTGAAACACAAATCAACAGCTGCTGTAAGATATACTTTGCTGAATCATGCAAGAACTGTATATATGAAAGCGAATGAAAGGGGATTGTGTTGTACTCTTTTTTTATAACAAACACAGTGAACACGTTGTTTTAAACGTGCATAACCTGACTTTAACTGACTTTATTATCTATTAAACAGTGCCATCTCGAGGAGTAAAGGTGAACTGCATGTATTTAGTCATAGTTTATACACGTTTAGTGTATAGATGTCCCAGGTTGCTAAAGACCCGAGGAATGCATTTAAGGGTTAAACATTTATTTATTAAATGACTCACCACGGACAGAAACACTGAAGATCTTTTGACTGATGCTGCTGCTGATGACCTGTAGTTTATAAAGTCCAGAGTCTGTGTTTGTGATGTTCATGATGGTCAGAGATCCGGTCTGATTGTCCAGCTCCAGTCTGTCTGTAAATCTAAAAAATGTATTTAGATTTCCATTGATTTGAGCGATGAAAGTGTCATTAAAATACCACCTAATTCTGTCCTGTTGGCTTTTTTTAACACCACTGTGTAGTGTGACTGAATCTCCCTCCATCACGAACACTGATCCTCCGTCGGTCTCAACACCAAAAACATCTAAAGAAGAAATGAACCATCAAGTCAAATCACTTTCATTTATACATCGATTTAATAGAATATAGTTTTAAAGCAGCATTTAAAGTGATAATAAAGTAGTGATTTAATTAATAAATCATAAATTGATATTTTGAATATCAATGTCTTTTCTCATTTTTAAGAATTTTACTAAATATAAAAAGACAGTAACCAGTAATATTGAGTCCTTCGTTGTTGTAGGCAGTCACTTACAAGTATTTGTCCCGCTCCTCCTCTATTTACGGCTGGGTAAATAGTGACAGTGAGCGCTGCATTTTATTAACCCAGCCATTAAAAATAAATAAATAAACAAAAGAGGGCACGGGCTAATTAACTTGTAATTATTATGGCAGTGCATCAAAATTCAGTGTCATCTGTTTGCCAAAAAGAACATATAACAGTTTACGAATCCTTTACATGTGGTAGGGAGCAGGTGTACACTTCTTTAGTACCAACATTTTGAAAATACAACATTTTCACGAATTTGAAAGTTTATGTCAGAACGGCTTTACGAATGATTTACACACACACACACAAAATGTTTTGCTGGTGTTTAATGAATGAGGCCTATTGTATTTTCATGCCCCAATTTCCTATTAAACCTCTGAATTACGTTTATGCACCAAATTAGTACTCAAATCGATTCCATGGTATTATTTTGAATCTTTTTTTTTTTTTTTTTTTTTTTTCTGAAAGCCTATTTTGTTTGTTAATGCTTTTAGTTGTTAAAATGTTAAAATAAATAAATAAAGCTGAATATAGTTTGTATGCTTCTGCCTCAACATTTTGTTTTGATGTTCAAGCCATCCTTCTCATCTCACCCAAACTGCCCCGGAATTTGTACTCTGGATTTTATCAGTTGCTCAGCACTTCAAGTCTCAGATCATTTATTCATTTAATTCAAAGCAACATACAGAAGAGAAACATCCCAAGAGATTTCTCAAAATATTCACAGCACCCAATGCCAGGTTTACTAGAAGGGTAGATTATGAAACAATAAGAGCAGAGGTGAAATGAAGAAAACAAAACATTTTGTAAGAAGTGCTTTGGTTTAAGGTTTAGGTGTGGTTAAAGTAAATGATACTCACCAGTAACAGTAACACTGAAGCTCCTTATGCTGCTAAAGCTGAAGTTGCTGCTGAAGATCTCTAGATGATAATCTCCAGAGTCTGTGGTTCTGGTGTTCATGATGGTCAGAGATCCAGTCTGATGATCCAGTTTCAGTCTGTCTCTGAATCTCTCATTATCTTTAGTACAGTGTTCATCTGTACAGACATATCTGACATGTCCATTGATTTCAGTGATGAGAATGTCATTAAAATACCACGCTATTAAATCATTTGATTTCTTTAGTACATAAGTGTCTAAAGTAACAGATTCTCCCTCCATCACTGATTTTGTTTTTACTTCTTTTTCTGCAGCAGGAACACCTGAAACACAAACCAATAACTGCTGAAGGATCATTTTGGGGAAGACTCAACAACAAGAAACTGTGGATATGAAAACATAACAATTTGTGATCATATACGAGATCAAGTCAAAAACATTTGCCCACATCTGCTGCTTTTAAACTCATTTTACAGTACATATGTAAAATATCAAATCCTCTATACTTTAAATATGTGTGTGTGTACTTGTTTTTGCTACATTGTGGGGACCAAATGTCCCCACAAGAATAGTAAAACCTTACATTTTTGACATTGTGGGGACTGGCCTGTGGTCCCCACAATGTTAAAAATGATTAAAAATAGTAAATGATGTTTATCTAAAAAAGTGTAACGATGCAAACATGTCTTCTGTGAGGGGTAGGTTTAGGGTTAGGGTTGGGTTAGGGGATAGACAATATTGTTTGGTCAGTATAAAATCTATAGAAGTCTATGGAAAATCCCCACAATTCACAAAAACAAACATGCGTGTGTGTGTGTGTGTGTGTGTGTGTGTGTGTATGTGCACATTTAAACAGACTATAAGAACTATCATGATAAACTGTTTATCTCCAGAACGCCACTGCTGTTTTATTAAGCAAAGTGTGATATTTCTACAAATTCCACTTTCACAGCAAATTTATTTTTTAAGGACATGACCTATTTACTGAGAATAAATAGCTGTCACAGATATAATAAACATATTAATAATGGAATGGAATTTAAACATAACCTGATTTTAAAAATTCGTAAAATGACTTACCACGGACAGTAACACTGAAGATCTTTTCACTAACGCTGCTGCTGTTCTTTATGATCTGTAGTTTGTAGAGTCCAGAGTCTGTGGTTCTAATGTTTGTGATGGTCAGAGATCCAGTCTGATGATCCGACTTCATGCTATCACTGAATCTTTCTTTATCATCATGACATTGATCATTTGCACAGATTTGACTGAGATCACCATTAATTTCAGCCACACACGTGCCATTAAAATACCATTTAATTCTCTCTTGTTGGGTTTTTGAAACATCAGTGTGCAGAGTGACAGAATCTCCCTCCATCACAAACACTGACACTCCATCTGTATCAACACCTGATGCACCTGCTGCAAAAAATAAATATTTAGGCCTGTGTCATGCAGTTCTATTTATTAAAAAATGACAACTGAAGCTATAAAATAAATGACATTGCTATTAATGATTAATTATATCTCTAATGTTCCTTTAACATATTAATGGAGATGTTAGATTTTATCACATTCTCTGTCTGATATTCCTGTGAGTTTGCCTGTCTGTGCTCTCACTCCCTCCTCCCCTGTGTGTTCTCTCTCTCTTCTCTCTTTTGTCTTTTCTCTCTCTGTCCCATATTTTTACCAACACACATCTTCTCAGGAGTTTAAATGGTGCTCTTTGTGGTCAGGGTTTTTGGGTTTGGTCTGCCTGAAGTACAGAGTGCATCTCGGAAGAAGCTGTCCTTCTGCCAGAAACACTCTTAATATGTCCAGAACTTCCTGACCATATTCCTGTCTTATAGACTTAATGCACATATGTAATCAAGTCTCAAGTCTCAAGTCTCAAGTCTCATTTATTTATATAGCCCTTTATGCTACTTTGTAGGCCAAAGGACTGAACATCCAAGAGATTGTAAAATGAAATAAAATAAAAAAATAAAATACATGACATACAATGACAAGGTCAGGAATTAAAAGCGACAGAATAAAGATACGTTTTGACACGAGATTTAAAGACCGCAACTGAGGATGCAGACCTTACATCAGGGGGAAGTGCATTCCACAGTCTAGGACCAACAACTGAAAAAGCTCGATCCCCTTTTGTTTTTAAGCG
>JAHKKF010510359.1:0-12032 GCA_019740295.1 Labeo calbasu | reverse complement strand
AATGTGAGTAATCTGGCAGACCACAGTGTATTTTTTCACAGCTTTAATTTAACATTATATACATCAATACGTTTGTATACAAATCACAACTTCTATCAGCTTTCAACAGGCCTTTGTAAGTCAAGTTCTACATATGAACTATACAGTTCTCAATTATGAAAATCTCATTCTTATGTGATGCTATTTTATAATAGAGTTTCTAAATTCCACTGTATTTTTGAAACATTCGAATAGTGATATTTCATACATAATAAAATGACCAAACTGTAACTGTTATAAAGTAACAATAACTATTTGTAACAAAATGTCTTTTTGTTTTATGCTACAGCCCAAAGTTACACCAACAACAAAAAGGAAAAGCAAGTGAAGGTATGTTTGTTATTCATTCATAATGCCAGCATTAGTATGATTTGATTGAACGACACAATTGACATCACCAGTTATATCTAGATTGACCTTGATAATTATATTACATAATAGATTTCAGACTAACTATTCATATTACAGATTATTCAATATGTATTTCTTTCACTTTCCTTTCTTAAACAGCAGCACCAAGCAAACAGAAGACTGTACGTAACCTTTTTAATCTCTTCCAAAAATATAATAATAAATTCATAAACTCAACCAGTAAGCTCTTTAATTACCTCTTAGATATAAAAAATCAAAGAGTTTATTGATTGATGAGTTTATTTTTACAGTAAGCTCAAGTGGACTTTAATCTTTCACGTTTTACTGCACAAAGACATGCTGATGATCACACTTAAACTATGGAAACTGATAAATATGCAATCATGATCATTGCCACTGTTTATAGTGGGTTTTCCAGCAACATGAACATTTTATTTTACTTTTAATTTTACATCATGTCTGATGTGAAGAAAAAAAATGTTGGACACAAACTATAAATGAATTAATGATTTGCAGAAGGCGAGAGAAGATGAAATGATTCCAGGGAAGATGAGTGAACATATATACAAGAATCTTGAAGATGAGAATGAGTATGTAAATGTTTCAAGCAGGCCAAGGGCTCCTACTCCTCCTTAGGTGAGCAGTTTTATAATATTTAATCCAGTTCATTTCATTGTAGAGCATCATATGTGTGTTTTGCTCCATTATAAAACAAGTGCTATTTCTCATGTTATGGAAGTCATTTGATTTGATTTGGTTTATTGTGTAACTCCTCAATCAGGCATCAAGTGCTCTTGTCCACAAGTGAGGTAGTGAAGATCGTGAAACACTAAAGCAAGATGATCTAGCAGGCTGTATTTTGTTTCTTTCCTTTTTCTGTTCTGTTCTTTTTTTTTGTTTTACAATTTTAAAATAAACAATTATAAACTGTAGCTGTAACCGTTCTCTGTGCTCCACTAATGCCTTTTCATTTTAAACTTGTGTTTCACAATGGAAAAAGGTATTTTTTCCCTTAGTTCACATAGTTCCTTACAAAGTCACAAATACAGAAAGATATTTCTGTAACAGTAAAAGATTAGGGGCAAAGCCATTACTATATACACTGAGATATACAGGCTAAATGTCAGTTAATTATGTGAAAAACATGACATTCTAAAATATGACAAGTACTAATAACATCTGCAGATCTGGTATTGAAATGTTCATTTGCAGGCTCACATGGAATCTACACACACAGAATTCAGTAGAAAGCAGACTGAACACCTGTTCTTGACAGCTTTTCTTCAAAGAAATGTATTTTCTCTCAAAATAATTAGCTATCTACTGTAGACGCAAACTTAGCTTAACCGAACAGTTCAACTTTACTGCAAAATAAAGCACCGCAATTTTTCTATTAATGTCTTTATTAAAAGTAAATATTAACATCAGATATATAGGTTTGTTCTTGGTTAGAAAATATATATGTTTATCTGTAGATGTACACTATTAAACACACAAATAAAAATAGTTATGTATTGCAACATTTGTCAACAGGGAGTTTTATATATATTATGTATATATAATACTATGTAAAAATCAACACCTATCATTCATGTAGATCCGATCAGAACCTTTGAAACCCGAGGAGCCGAATTCCACAAAGAGGCCCAAGACAACGTGGATGATCATATATCAGGTCCTAGCACCAGCCAGCCCAAAGTGAGCTTAACCATCCAACTCCTTCACAGCTTTGAACAACCTGCAACACTTGCAAGAAAAGAATACTTGTTGATAATGGAATGATGGAAATCATGAGCTAAAGCCTTCGTTTGATTGCCTTCCCCCACCAAGGAGATGAGGACCAGACCGAGATTCCTTCTAAACCCTTTTGAACTTTTTTGCTTTTCATAGAGCACTTCCTTACATTCACAGAATGACACAGACAGAGACTGTCTTTTTCCATATATATGCACCACAATGATGCTTAAAAGGAATTATAAACAAATATCAGTCCATTGCATAACCCCCTATCATGTATGTAACCCACACATTTGTCTATTATGCTCTAATCACTCATTGTGTATGTATTTTGAATAACTATTGGTTTATATTCATGTTGGGTATGTATGAGTTTGAATTTTCATGCCTTAAACTTTTCTGTCAATTAATTCTTTGTAAAATGTATTATATTCTCATTATAGAAATCACGTCCAAATTATACTCTGCAAAAGGTAAAAATTCTGACCATGTGACTGATAAGAAAACAAGTTGATTTATGAATTGGGAGGAGAAACATAGCAACGCCCTGAGCTAATGTGTCCAACAGCCCAGTTTAAAAACTCAGGACACCATAAAATTCTGCTCTTGGACATCACTTTTAGTCATGCTTTTAGCCATCATTTTTGCCGCTGCTTTTTGCATTGTTAGAGCGCTCCCTGGCTTGCATGCCAGCTGCTCCTCTAAAAAGCCATGAGAAGATCGTCATACTTCTGTCATTTTACCACAAGCCGTGTCCCAGACATCTGTGCCAGCGCCCAAGTTTTCACGTCAAACGACCACGAACTTCCAGCCAATCAGCAACCTTAGGAAACCCCTTTCTGCAAGGAACACACCAAAGGGAATCCCTTAACACAGTGGTTCTCAAAGTGAGGTATAAGTACCAGTAGTGGTTCTCGGGCTCCCTCTAGTGGTACGCAGAGGAATCACTCAATTAATTATAAATTAATGTTTAAACACAATGCATTTTAATCTTTATTGAAGTTGTTTTTTTTTTGTTTGTTTACATTTAAGTACAGTACAGTTTTTATTAAATTTTTAGGTGCAACACATTTTAATTCAATTATTATTTAAGTTTATTTACCTGTTTGTGAGCACAGTGCAGTGTTGATATTTAAACTGTGTATTTACAATGTTAAAGTGTCTGACAACAATAAATATTCTTATTAGGAAAAAAACAGCCTCATTTTTGAACTGTGCAGAGCTGTAGCTTAATAGTTAGACCTATGCTACTGTATTTTAATGTTGGTCATTATGAAGGTTCTTGGAGTGCCAAATATTTTCTGAGGTGGGTTGGTATAAAAAGTTTGAAAACCACTGCCTTAACACGAAGGCAACGCAAGTAAAACCTCTAGATTCTAGCTGAACTGGTGCATTTGAAATAAAGTTTAATGGCCTCACTAAGAAACTCAGTGCAAGGGTTAATTGATGGTTGTTCAGGTCTAAGCAAATGTATTGCTATAAACTTGGGATTTTATACTTTCACTCTTCTAAACTCATTCTTTCCTCACTTTCTCTCTTTCTGCAACCTGTGTGAATGTGTGTGTTTATGTGTTAGATTAGTTTATATGCCTTAGATTTACCCAATAACGTCTTATTTAAATTGAAAAGAGAAGTATCTTGTGTTTTGTGTAAGTTAAGTTAATGTCTTAAACTTGTTTCTGTGCTAATAAATAGTGCTTTCACTATAGTTTGGATATTAATATCCATTGCAGAGTTGATGTTATACGGCTCGTTCAGTGAATCACTGGCTGAATCTGTGATCAGCCTAGAACAGTGATTCTGTTCAAATTCCCTCTAAAATCTTAATTAATTCCCTTTGAGCTAAATTGACCTGTTTGCCTTACATTCATGTGAACAACTAATTGTCCCTTTAAAAGTAAAATCTGGTTCTGCCAACTTCAGCAGCAAAAACGGCAAACAAACAAACATTTCTGATAACTAGAGATCAGTCTTTCACAGCACTGTGGTGGAGATATATTACACTGAATTATTGATCTTGGCTTTCATTTACATCTGCACTGCATTTTATATACACTACATTCTTGCTGCTTTACATCATAAAGGAAACAAAAAATGTGAAAAGGTTGAACCCATGCATTACAAGCTCCTGTCTTAAAAAAAAAAAAAAAAAAAAAAAAGTATATATTTTTTCTCCTTTATAGTTAAACAAATTGTGATAAATGTGTAAACAATTAGAAATACTGTGCTTCCTGTATTGTCTGTGTATAGGCGAACAATTATTAGTTTGGGGCTAAATTAAAATATACCATGTGCATTTACTGATATGACAAATTACAGAGTTTTGTTTTTTGTGTTTGGATAAATGGTACATAAATGTTTGTGATTTCAGTAACACCAATAAAAGGAGCTACAATTGCTTTTTTTCAGATATTTTAAAGTATTGCTGGTTGTATTAACTATTATGAAAACATTTGAGAGTTTTGTGTGCATTGTTTTGAAAAAACTCTTTGCATCATTTGTAATTTGTATGAAATTAATGAAAATGTACAATCTATTTAGGATAATTACAAAGTTCAGCTCACTGAGTTTAGAGACATGTGTCAAATCAATGAGAAAAAGAGTAAGACAGCGATATGAAAAGGCCAAATTCAGTATAAACCTTACTGATGCATACTTTGCATTGATTGAAATATTGCGACAGGTACTTTATATGGATTGCAAATGGCCCAAAACTTGCATTTCGTCCTTTTTTGTTGTTTTTGTCAAATGTTGTTTTTTTGAGAGGTCTAAATTTTTGTGGATCTGGAAAATTAAATTGATGAATACAGTATGTTGCCAACTTTACTGAATGATCAAAGGTAAGACTGGTGTTAATATACAGCACTAGGCGGCACGATGAGCTTTCTGCTATCTAGAACTGCTTTTAATCATTGACTGAAAAGTGATATAAATAGTTAAGATGGTTTAAGCAGCAGCTCCTAAAAGGTGAAAGCTCAATCATGATGGTTTCTAAAAGTTTGTACTATACGCTGTGGATGTTATCGTTTTTTGGTGAGGCTTTTTTTATAATTCAAAAATATATGTTGAATTTCTGTGCATAATAACTAGCACATTATTTCTTCTGGGCGGCCGCGCGCACGCAGCTTACAGGGTTTGTGACTCCAACTAAATATTTAACTACAGTAGTAGAGAAAATGCATGCCTTATCTCGTGCATTTTTTTCTTTCTTTCTTTCTTTGACATAGGCCAGTATTTAGGTGAAGGTCTGCAGTTTTCTGATACTAGTACTGGAGGGACACTTAAAGGAGAAACTTCAGTGTTCGGTGAGTGTGTTGCTTAAACTTTTTGATGATTATATGAAATGAATTTGATGCGTGGAAGGGGAAAAGGCAGTATAAAGCAATTTAATATGTTGTGAATTAAACATGGACAGTGTTGGGGAAAGTTACTTTAAAAAGTAATGTATTACAATTTTGCGATACTCCCTGAAAAGGTAACTAATTACGTTTTTATGGAAAGTAATGTGTTACGTTACTTTTGCGTTACTTTTTAAATTTGGGCAGGGCTTGCTTCTTTGTTTTTAATATAAAACAATTCTAATGTAAAAGCCCTTTTACACCAAAAGTGAAATGAATTCACCTCAGGCTGAAAGAAAAGTTGATTTTTGCAGGAGATCACTCTTCAGCTATATATAAAAAAATGAAGCACAAATGTTAGTTTATCTAAAGTCATTTTTGCTTATTAGTATGGTTGAACTGCATCATCGAAGGTCAGCAGCAAAGACGCTGGTTAATAAAATGGGATTAAATACATAAAGGAAATTGGTTTTATTTAGCATATTTAAATTTTTGCAGGGCTGCGTCATATTCTGAGTATGAGTATATTTTGAGAAGGAATACTTAATCTGTTTTTTTGTGAGTGAGATGAATTAATGCATGTTCATATTTAGTAGAATACAGTCTCATGTTTAGTCCCAATTTCCCAACAGGAGACTTGTCAATCAGTAAATGAGGAAAAAAGTAACTGGCGTTACTTATTTGAAAAAGTAACTCGGATATTTTCTCAAAAATTTAAAGTAATGCGTTACTTTACTAGTTACTTGAAAAAAGTAATATTATTACGTAACTCGCGTTACTTGTAATGTGTTACCCCCAACACTAAACATGGATGTGTAAAAATAGCAAAAAGTGACAAGCTGAAGTACCAATGATTAATGGTAAAAGTGACAAGCAGAAGTACTTCTGAGAGTATGATAACAATATTTTAGATATGCAGAAGGCTGTGTGGTTAATTGTTACTGAACCAGATTTGCACAGATGAGTGTTACTTATTCGTCTCAGACCCAGGTTTTCAGTCTTCTATCAGCTATGTAAATCCATTAAAATATATTATACATGTTACAAACGATGACCACACTAAATGTGAAATGGTCACTAAAAGTGAAATTTTAAATCTAATTTGTTTGTTCTTTCTTACTCATACAGAAAATATAACTAATGTTAGGCTTGTTGGTCCAGAAGAAGTATTAATAGAAGGAGAATCATCTGCTAACATCACCTCTGAGGGAACAGGCACAGTCACCTCTGTGCAGTGGATGAAAGATAACAGTTCTCTGTCTCCTAGCGACAGAATCATCTTCTCATCTGATAACAGATCAGTGTCCATCAGTCCAGTGCAGAGATCAGACAGTGGGGAATATCACTGTACATATAGCAACCCTGTCAGCTCTGAGACAGCAAAACTTAACCTGAGCATCAACTGTGAGTGTTAAACATTCAAACATCAAAATGATTTGAGCTCAAAACTGATAAAATACACACATTCTTCAGTGTTCAGTTTGTTCATCTAACAGTGAGGCTCTTGTCTGTGTTCTAGATGGACCAGATGGTGTTTCTATTAAGGGTGAGGATGTGGTGGATTTAGGGGTTCGTGTGTCGCTCTCTTGCTCTGCAAATTCTGAACCTTCTGCCTCATTCAGCTGGAAGTTTAATGGATCAGACACTGGTGTGACCACAGACACATTCACCATATATCAGACTGATTTCACAGACAGTGGAGATTATGAATGCACAGCTTTGAATAATGTCACTGAAAGAAGCGCCACACAAAAACATGCTTTACTAGTTAAAGGTAAGAATAGTTAAATCTATAGTTTAAAACTATAGTTTATAATAGTTTACTACTACTATTAATTATTTAAGTTTTGATACTTTAGTGTATTACAGTTAGTACTGTGTGTAGTAAATGGCCTTGGTCTGTTGATTCTTGTCTCATTTCCATAGTCAGTGGAGGAGGTGGAGGAGGAGGAGGAGGAGGGCTGACAGCAGGGCCGATAGCTGGGATTGTCATTGGGGTTTTAGTGGCAGTTGCAGGCATTTGTGGTCTGATTGTCTATTTAACAAAAACAAATAAAATGTAAGTAATCTGGCAGATCACTGTGTATTTTGTAATCACAGTTTTATTTTAACATATTTTATACATCAATACATTCGTATACAAATCACAACTTCTATCAGCTTCCAACAGGCCTTTGTAAATCAAGTTCTACATATGAAAAATGAAATATTTTTATATCAAACTCAGAGTTTTTTTTTAATTTGAATAGTGATATTTCATACATAATAAAATGAGTTATAAAGTGTTTTTCTGTGAGACAAAAATGTGGTAACAATAACTATTTGTAACAAAATGTCTTTGTCTTTATGCTACAGCCCAAAGTTACACCGACAACAAAAAGAAAAAGCAAGTGAAGGTATGTTTGTTATTCATTCATAATGCCAGCATTAGTATGATTTGATTGAACAACACAACTGACATCACCAGTTATATCTAGACTGACCTTCATAAGTATATTACATAAATGGATTTCAGACTATTCATATTATAGATGATTCAGTATATACCTCAAATTAATTGAGTCTTTCCTTCCTTAAACAGCAGCACAAAGCAAACGAAAGACTGTGAGTAACCTTTTCAATCTCTTCTGAAAATAAAAAAATAAACTCATAAACTCAAACTATAAGCTCTTTAATTACCTCTTAGATATAAAAGATCAAATAGTTTATTGATTGATGAGTTTATTTTTACAGTAAGCTCAAATGGACTTTAATCTTTCACGATTTACTGCACAAAGACATGCTGATGATCACACTTAAACTATGGATACTGACAAATATGCAATCATGATCATTACCACTGTTTATAGTGGGCTTTCTGTTTCATGATTTATCAGCAACATAAATATTTTATTTTATTTTGGATTTAATTTTTCCTCAAGCGACTACATTGTGTCTGATGTGAAAAACAATTGTTGGACTCAAACTATAAATAAACTAATGATTTGCAGAAGGTGAGAGAAGGTAAAACGATTCCAGAGGAGATGAATGAACATATATATGAGAATGTTGACGATGACAATGTGTATGAGAATGAGTATGTAAATACTCCAAGGAGGCCAAGAGCTCCGACACCTCCTTAGGTAAGCAGTTTTATAATATTTAATCCAGTTCATCCTATTGCAGAGAATCATATGGGTGTTTTGGCTCCATCACAAAATAAGTGCTATTTATTATGTTCTGTGGTTTTGCAGTAAAACAATAAGGAAGTCATTTGATTGGTTTATTGTGTAACTCCTCATTCAGGTATCAAGTGCTCCTCCTGTATGCAGGTGAGGATGTGAAGATAGTGAAATGCATCTACTGCAAGATGATCTATCAGGATGCATGAATTTACTTTTTTACTGTTTTTTTTTTTAAGATAAAAAATGTGTATATGGCATATTGCAGAAATATTATACTGTAGCTATTTGTAACTGTTCAGTGTGCTCCACTAATGCTTTTTAGTTATAAACTTTTCATAATGGACAAAGGTATTTTTCCTTACATAGTGACATACAGAAGTATATTTCTGTAACAGTAAAAGATTTGGGACAAAGCCATTTCCATATGCACTGAGATATAAAAGCCAAATGTCTGTTAATAATGTGAAAAACATGATATATTAAAAAATGACACATACTAATAACATCTACAGATCTGGTGATCTGGTTGAAATGTTCATTTGCAGGCTCACATGGAATCTACATGCAGAGAATTCAGTAAAAAGCAGACTGAACACCATATCATGTCTGTGTTCATTTATTCAATATTTTGTCTAGTGGTTTAAATTTAAATATTAATTATATGTATATTTATTACAATACATAAATTACTCGGGCTTAGCTATTATTGATCACATGCATCAAACAGCTTCTCAGAAATGATCAGACACATCCTCAATCTTTGTTTCCTGCTCTGGGCCAACAGAAGAAGATAAAACCGATAGTGGATCATGACACCCAAAGGTCACATTCATGACTATATTCACCTTTAGACCTGAACATAATACAACTAGGCAAAAGACATGAGGAAGTGACATTTTGTTCTGGTCGTCAGGGCAGCCTGGGACACAGTTTTTAGGTTAGGAAATCTCAGGCCATACTATGTATCCACGGCAAATTCTGAAAACACAGACAACCATATTATTTGTATGCCCATCACACACACACACACAAAAAAAGATCTATGTCCTTGGGCTGGGGCCATACAAAATATTAATATTTAGGTGTTCTCTTGAACTTCACCTTGCGGAGGAACAAAACCAGAATACGAGGGCTAAGAACAGCAGTGTGACATTTACAAGACTAAGCTGCAAACAAGTGTAAAACCAGGTTTTAAATAGCGTGAGATGGATGAGGTAACAAGACACAGGTAAATGAAATCAATGATTAAGAGTGCAGGCAAAGGATTTTGGGAAATGTAGTTTTGAGGGAGTGATAACAGTGTGAGGCAGAATGCCCTTTGGAGGAGCTCATGGGCAAACCAGCTGGTGACTGTAACATACAGAAAGTTATTTAGTCCCCCTGTAGTGAAAATCAAGATTTTTATGTTGTTTATTTGTCTATGTGGTGTTTTTAATACGCTTTTAGACAAACCATGTGCCAGTCCATTAATCAACACCATTGCTGAATATTTTCTCCTTAATGTCATGATATGTAAATAAAACTAGTTTCCCAGAAAAGTTTGAAATGGGCCTTTTTTTTTGCTACGTCACAAACTTAAATAACCAATCACGTCAAAAGATAGATTCCCATCATTAGCATGCAAAATATACCAATAGGATTATCAGCACAAACCAAATATTAAATAGAGCATTAAATAGAGCACAACCGCTATAGGCGCTAACCGCTAACTTGAAAAATAACCCGCGGCAACAGTGTAAAAGTAACCCGGAGTCAGACGCGCCTCTTCCGCATTGCTGTCACTCGCATATGGTCGTGGGCGCAAACTGGAATCACAAATTAGGCTGCATTCGAGCCTTCAAGTCATTTTGAGGGCACAACATCGTCAAGTAAGTAACTTTAACAAATGTTACACTATCCACTCAGATAGCAAAAATCATCTGGCCCAGACCCATGGAAAGATATTGGCACAACGGGCCAATACCGGCATGGATCTGTTTTTCCGCATCTGGACCAGAACTGTGCCAGCTCCGTTGTAGCTCCGTTGTAGTCGCTAGTAAAAACATAGTTTTAACAGTCATTATCCGTGTTTCGCCATTATATCGCGTTTACTACAGTTCAGTTAGTGGATCAGGGGGCTCTGGCTGGTGTGACTACGTGGGGACGGGGCTAATTTGCATATTCATAGATCCGCGTATAGTAAATGAGGCAAGAAGTAGAGTTACATTCAAGCTGTTTTAAGGCATGAGAAAATTATTTTCACAAGAAAAAACATTTAAATAATTTCATTTTGATGATCAAAGATCAGTTTTAGGGGATAAAAATTTTGACTACAGGAGGACTCTAAAATGTATGCAAGATTTAACAAACCTACATTTCATACAAATAGATCAGAATTACTAAAGTGCCTAAATGTCAAAATTAGTACTATATCTTTGTTGACAAATCCTAATACTGAACGCACTATTGCATTATTAGGCTTTGATTCATATTTTTGTGGTTGTCTGTTCTAGCTTCCTCCCTACATACAAATTCATGTGAATATCCCTGACTTTATAATAATAATTAGGTGCACTTGAAGCCCTGAACAGGTCAGTAATTTTGTTGCATTTCAGTGGTTCTTTTGGCTGCTGCTTCTCCTGTCTCGATTACTGTTCAAAACTGTTTGACTGAAGTCAAACACTGAACTATTATAGAATAAATTGAAAAAAATGCAAGTGATTAAGTTGAGTGTTACGTTATCTAATGGAAAGATAAGAAAGATATTGAACCTTACGGACCTTTCTCACATTTACGGGTTTCTCATAGCGGAAGTCGTCATAGTTGGGTAAAATCTGAGCGCACTGAATGGGAGTGTACCACAAATACATTTTTTGCATTCCCGTTTGCTCTAATAGCAAAACAAAAACTCCACAATAGTGTTTTTTTTACAACATTCAATGAACGAAAAAAAAAATGTGAGGGAGACTATATCGGCAGTCAGAATAGAGAACGATGTCAAACTTACTGTCCCTCCCTAGATGCAGCATTAGAAACACCCTTGCATTAGTGTTAACTAGTGTTTTTGTAACTTGATGAAAAGGTGATACAATACAAAGTATAGTGTTATAAATGTACTGTCACGGGTGCGGAGCAAAGCGACAGACACAGTGGGCGTGACGTCAGGCCTCAGAGAGGCTTTTATTAAACAAACAGAAAGTGTCCAAAAAGGGGGAAAAGTGTCCAAAATAAACGGGGGATCTGGGGTCCTCGACGTGAAGGGAATCCGTGAAGGAGGGGCAGTGTTCAAAGGGAAGGGTCCAGGTAAGGGGCGGAGTCCGGCGGCCGCACTTGCTCCCCGCCAGGGTCCGCGGCAACGTGGCGGGTAGCGGCTTCCTTTAGCGGCTTCATCCATTCCTTAGCG
>JAHKKF010510358.1:22133-39567 GCA_019740295.1 Labeo calbasu | reverse complement strand
AATAAAATAAAATAAAATAAAATAGTAGTCAACATTTAAAGTGGATCAAAACCTTTCATCAAAACAATACCCACTCTTCTTTTGAGACAACTTTGATTAACTTTTTTGATCCACTTCAGATGTTGACTACTGTGTGTGTGTGTGTGTGTGTGTGTGTGTGTATATATATATATATATATATATATATATTAGTATTTTCCTTATAAATATAAAAACTTCTCTCCCTCCCTGTCTCTCTCTGTTCAAGCAGAAGTCAAACAGAGAATGTCAAGGTGGTTTAATGTCACAGGCTGCTACTTTAGTTAGAACTGAAGTTCAGAACGAGGTGAAACTTTTGGCCACAAGCTGCAGACTACTCTTACTCTTGAACAGCTGAAAACACACATACAACAAACCTTACACTATAGATTGGTCAAGGTACAGTTTTTAGCAGACACTCTTATCCAGAGTGATTTCAAAAGCACTTTAGCTTCGCATGTGACCATGACATGGCCGACAGATGGTAAGCACACAATTCCGAAAATTACCTGATAGAGAACACTACCTTAGCGAAATGTATTACCTTATTACCTAAACACCTATAAAGTACTAAGTACTGACAGCGTTTTACAAGCTAATAATAAGTAAAAACAGGACAGTTGAAAGTGTATGCTTATTTTCGGTTTAATAAATCCTAATGCATTCTCTATTTATTCGAGGACAAAAGCTTTTCATGACTCAGCAATAAGAACACGAGAAGACATGTGGGAAACGCCAACGTGCGGCGCAACACACGGACAGATGACTGCCATAAGGAGATGAATGGGAATCTTTGGGAAAGAGCCAATCAGATGGCAGACGACAGCTGCTGAATGTAAGTGTAACACCATCTCACAGCATATCTGTAATATATTTTGAAAATTTGCTAATAAAATTGCAGTCACGGCACAAAAGTACTTGCTCTCACCAAATGAGCTATTAGTACACAGGGAACAACGTTCAGATTTGTCCTGGGTCATACCTCAATCCCAATCCTACACTTCTTTGTAAGCTTAAAAAGCCGAAATAACCTATATGACATATTGCACTTCCCTATAATATTTGCACAGCCTAGGCAAACCACACAAACAGTGGTACATTACTATGGCAACGACAGACAAACAGTATCTTTGTTTTGGGAATTCTGATACAATCTTTTCTGTGAGTCAGAACAGGCGGCGTGACCTCAGCAACTGTATTTGACTATACAACTGCATTAACCCTCAAACATGCACATGTACTTTACCTTGAATGAGTGTTGACTTGACCCAGTTAAACCTGTAAACAAACTAAAACGAACATGAAAATGTGGTCAGAATAACTGGTGTCTGACATGTTAAGCGTTACATTGCAACACTAATGATAGTGTTACTAATATTGCAACATCTTACAGTTGTACATCATGTGACACAAACAACATAAATGACATTCACATAAGATTTTAAAACACTGTGCATTAATTTTTGCAACTATGTTTAGGCTAAAAACAAACAAACCAAAAAATACAATATCCTTTCAACAAGGTAACATCATCCTCCAGGAAATGACATATTTGTGTGTGTAGAAATAAATATATATGAATATTACTTAATAACAAGTCAACAAGAGAAAATAATAGCTGAATTTATAAAATGTCCTGGTTCAAAAGCTTACATCCCCTTGATTCTTAATACTGTGCTGTTTTTTATTTAGTGATAGTTTTTCATGAGTCCCTTGTTTGTCCTGAACAGTTAAACTGTCTGCATTTCATCAGAAAAAAATCCTTCAGGTCCCACAATTTTTTTTGTTTTCCAGCATTTTGTGTATGTGAACCCTTTCCAACAATGACTGTTTGATTTTAAGATCCATCTTTTCACACTGAGGGCAACTGAGAGACTCATATGCAACTATTACAGAAGTTTCAAATGCTCACTGACGCTCCAGAAGGAAACACGATGCATTAAGATCCGGAGAGGTGAAAAAGATCAGGGCATAATCTCCATTCTGTTCAAAAGTTTTTACCCCGGCTCTTAATGCATGGTTTTTCCTTCTGGAGCATCAGTGAGAGTTTGAACCTTCTGTAATAGTTGCATATGAGTCAAAATCATGCAGTCATTGTTGTAAAGGGTTCAAATACACAAAAATACAGGAAAACCAAAGAATTTGTGGGACCTGAAGGATTCTTCTGAAGAACTGCAACAACTATAACAAAAAAAACAAAACAAAACAAAAAAACAGCTGTGGATCATTCAGGTAACAACACAGTATCAAGAATCAAGAGGATGTAAACTTTTGAACCGGGTTATTGTTATAAATTCAGCTCTTGTGGACTATATGTAAGCATTTTTTTTTTATGTGAAATATCTTATTCAGGTCAGTATTAAATAAACAACAACATGCATTTTGTATGATCCATCTTATTCAGGTAAAATATTTAACATTTTTATTCTGAAAGGGGGATGTAAACTAAGTTTTGACCTCAACTGTAAATAAATAAACACTTAAAGCTATAAGCAATAACATTTCTGAAAGTGTGACATTTAACGACAATACAAGTAGGGGAGCACGGGGCACAGCCTAACACTTTTTGAATCTCTCAGTTTCTGTAAATCCACGTGGGTTTCAGAGTATAATTTTTTATCCACGTTATTTTCACACTTGTATACTACAAATATGTAGCTTTGTTTCATAATTACAGCATGTACATTTTTTGTTATTTACCTCAAAAGAATGGTAGTGAAACGTGCCCCGAATGTGGGGTACATTGTAAGATGTGAGGGGCATGTTGTAACATGACCATATGACAGCTTAAATGTTGTCTGATCCAATGAAAAAAATATACACAACAAACTAAAATTTTTTATCAATAAAATAAAATTAAATAAAAATAAAATAATGGCGTTTTTAAGAATTAAAAATAATGTCTAATTTTTGAGGTTCACAATGAAAACATGCAACCATGCGTGGGACGGCTATGATCGCAAAACACAGTTATACAGTATAGTTGAAAACAATGTGTGCAAATAGATGAAACACATTCAGACATTCAGAAAAACACTTCCCTCCCTCCAAACACAGCTCTCATAGAAAAAGAGACAAGAATTTTGGCACACTTTTTTTCTCAGTATAGTGTTGCTATGGCAACTAGTAAATGCCGCAAATTTGGTTACGCTAGTGTGTATGGAAATATTTAAACCATGCGTGTTACAACTAACCCCGCTCACCCCTATATTGTTTTTAAATATTACAGAGCTCAAAAGTTACCTCCACAGTATGCTTCATTTTATGTGGAGGACCTTGGCAAACTGTCTGAACCAAACAAACACAAAACATGTCACTGTTTACTCAGTTTGATCTTCAGTAGTTAGTAGTCTGGACTATTTAATGCATATGTGTCAGAGTTCATAAATGAAGGTCAGCTCAGAGATAAAATACAAGGCTGCTCCTTAGACAAGTGTGGCTGCTGTATCTCACACAGGTACTAAATAAAGCAAGCAAACAAAGGTTACAGTGCTCACTGTCTGAGAACTGCTGTAAAAATGCGTGAAAAGTGACTTCAACGGTCGTTACTATTTTCCCTGCACATCCACTAGATGGCAGCGTGCCTTGATATTGTGTTCAGCCAGTTTACAGAAAAGTAGGTTAGGTGACCTAAAGCTTTTCATACGCTAATGTGCTGCCTGTAGCACTACAACAGTCTAACCGTCATATCTTATCACAAATGAAAGCAAAACACTGAAAACACAATGCCGCCGGGTGAGGTGATTATCACACTCATTCATCGTCTGCCATGTCCTTGAATGAAGGAAGGGCTGGTCACAAAATCCAAACCACACCAAACTTCCACACTTCCTCAAAGCAATGTATTATCAAGCTGGCTGAAGTCATTATTACTTAGCTTATAAGGTATAGACAGACTTATCGTTATTTAAAAAAACTAAAACCAAAACCAATAAAAAAAGTCATTAACTAAAATAAAATAAACCATAAAAACTTAGTCTTCCTGTAGTTCAAGCATTTTGACAGTGTTTGAATTTAAACTCCAAATTGATTTATTAGTGATTTAAAGGAGACCTATTATACAAAAATCAGTGGCCAGTGTGTGAAAACAACCAGCCTATAAAAATCTACCTACTCATTTCTTTATAATCCCAATAAATCATATACAATCTCTCTGAATCTCTCATTGACGTTATTGTAGGGAGAAATCCTGCCCATTTGTGATGATCTCTGCTCTATTAGCATAGGCACAGCCCTGAGTGAGAATCAGCAGTCCGCCATTACGGTTTTCTTGCTGTAGCTGCTGGAGACATACAATATCATCACCAAAAGTCCTATATGCCAATCATTTTACGCCAAACTGCCTCAGAAATGAGGGTCAGTTCAACGCTGGATTTTCGTAAAGGTTGATTTTAAAAGAGGAATCAATACCAGCAATCTGTAAGGCTAATGCTGCTAAAGCTACTATTGTTTCTGCCTGTTTTCACTGATGCTGCCTTCACGTGTTACCAGAATGATCGTAAACAGGAATGTGGTAGTTAAAAATTGCATAAAGTGATGTGAATTAACCACATGAATTTGTTGAGCTCATAATCACAAGTGGGACTGAGAGTTTTTGACATTTTCATTTTGTGCGTGAGATTGTCTTGTTTTGTTTTTGCTGGCTTTTGAAGCTCCACCCTCTTCTGAAAAGGGGGCTGGGCGCACTAGTTCATTTGCATTTAAAGGGACAAACATAAAGACTCATACTGTAAAAGTGGCAATTTTAAAGGAGAAGTCCACTTCTAAAACAAAGATTCACGTATAATGTACTCACCCCCTTGTCATCCAAGTTGTTCATGTCTTTCTTTCTTCAGTCGTAAAGAAATTATGTTTTCTGAGGAAAAGATTTCCGCATTTTTCTTCATATAATGAACTGATATGGTGCCCTGATTTTGAACTTCAAAATACAGTTTAAATGCGGCTTCAAACGATCCCAAATGCGGTTGTAAACAATCGAAGAAGGGCCTTACCTAGCGAAACTATCAGTTATTTACATTTAAAAACAATTTAAATACTTTTTAATCTCAAATGCTCTTCTTGCTTTGCTCCCGTTGAACTCTGTGTATTCTGGCTCAAGACAATTAGGGTATGTCGAAAAACTCCAATTGTATTTTCTCCCTCAACTTCAAAAATCATTTTAAAATCATCCTACATCGCTGCAGAAGTACCGACCCAGTCTTTGCAAAGTGAACATGCAAAGAAGATCAAACACTCGTAACAAAAAAGGTAAAACAGTGATATATAGGGCGATTTCGAAGTTGAAGGAAGAACATGAGATGGGAGTTTTTCGACATACTCCAACTAATACACCGGAAAAACAGTCCAGGCAGAGTAAGACAAGATGAGCATTTGACATTAAGAATTATATAAATTGTATTATTTTTATAAAAATAACCAATCGTTTTGCTAGATAAGACCCTTCTTTCTCGGCTGGGATTGTTTACAACCGTATTTGGGATTGTTTGGAGCCGCATTTAAACTACATTTTGGAAGTTCAAAATCGGGGCACCATATCAGTCCATTATATGAAGAAAAATGCTGAAATGTTTTCCTCAAAAAACAATTTCTTTACAACTAAAGAAAGAAAGACATGAACATCTTGGATGACAAGGGGGAGAGTACATTATATGTGAATCTTTGTTTTCCTTTAACATGCTATTTTGAGCTAAAACTTCACATACATACTCTGGGGACATCAGAGTCTTATTTTACATCTTGTAAAAAAGGACATAATAAGTCACCTTTAAAAGTGATACTTTCAAAGTGATCAGATGAAGTGATTTTCTCCTGATGGACAATAAACAGACAAAGAAATCCCATAAACAAACACTAAGGGTTGTCACTCAAGCCGTATCTTTGCATCTCACATGTGGGTGAGTTCTTTTGACCTGAGCCACCAAGCAACCAACGAACAGTCACCTGAACACCCTAATGACTGGAATACAACACAGCACTTTTACCACAGATTTTAGTAGTGCATTCCAGCCTTAAAGAATTAGTTCACTTCCAGAACAAGATGTTCATGTCTTTCTTTCTTCAGTTTACTCCAGTTCAATACAGTTAGGGTATGTAGAAAAACTCCCATCTCATTTTCTCCTCCAACTTCAAAATCGTCCTACATTGTTGCAGAAGTACCGACATAGTGTTTACAAAGTGAACGTGCAAAAAAGGTCAAATGCCCTTTACAAAAAAAAGTAAAACAGCGATGTAGGACGATTGAACATATTAAAAACCCAGACCAATCCCAATAGCCACACTGTCAATCACCCACAATAACTTTTTTACAACATTTTTATCAGAAAATGTAATCTATTCTATTTCTGAAATCTGTTTACATGAATGACTACAGTGGTAAAACAATGTGAGAGTTTAAAATCTTGGCAAACAGTACATTTTAGAAGGCAGTGCGTAGGAAGCTTCTCACTGTTTCATTAAAGACTATGTGTCAGGAGCACGAACAAATGGCAGCCTAGTATTTCCACTATGCAAATTCAGTCAACCGAGAGTCTGTGATAACAGCAGAGGAAATCTCAGGAAGGCCTTGAATGGACTATATCATAGTTAGTGATTAAAACTCAAGTATTTACCTTAGATAAAACCAACCCATCACACCTAATTCATTTAATGCATGAAAAAATCTCAAATGCCAGGGATCTCAGTCACCATTAAGGATGCATATTAAATTTCATATCGATAAGCTGATTCTTACAATATAATGCTATTCACATACTGTTTAATTCTTCTAAAGGTACTTTCACAAAACATGACTGAACTGTGGAATCAACTAAAACAGCATTTGGACAAATAAGACTTCAACCCTTCATAAAAGAGTAAACACTGACAAAAAAAATTGTTGTGATTAAAAAACTTAACCGATCCGAGGTCTCTTTCCCACCCTCTCCTTCTCTCTGGGGACATTATAAATGAAGGAAGTGACCAAAAACAGTCATCTCCAGTCTAAATTCTCATCACACATAATTATAATAGGGTTACACAACTACAAACCCTTAAAGACGAGCAGAGAAAATTCATGAGAGCCTCTTTGTCAAGGCCTCACAAAATGTGTCTCCAGGAGGCGACAGGAAAAACTACGACAGCCTAAAGCTGGTGCCAAAAATTCAGTTACACTTGCCAATTACGTTAATTTGGTGTAAGGCATTTATCTCCAGTGAATGGAGTGAAAGCAGTTGGATGTGCAGTCCTACGCAAATGCACTGTTGTATTATTGCCCATATATCAACAGAATAACACACACACATACATTACTGCACAGGTGGACCAAAATGCTTGTACCTGATGAAAATGTACTGCTACAATGAAAATAAGGAGTACTGAACAGTCCAGATGTACATGCTAGTCATGAACATTGACTCATGGCAAGGACTTTAAATGCTTAGTGAACCAGATTAGATTAGGCCATCAGTGTAGAGACAGACCGTTAAAAAACCTTTCTAACTCAGCTCAGACACAACAAAGTTTTGTATACAAGTTTTTAAGTATTGATTATTATATCTAAAAATAAACAGCAACAGAATATAAAAGTTTGGACTTGTTGAGATAGAGTCCTCTAATAAAATCGAGGGTGTATGACGTCATTGGCAGGTGACGCAATCACATGGTCCGTTACACTAGTTAAAATTGCTTAGACTAGTTAAAAATACATGTTTTGCCTTTAAATGTTACTGCTGAAAAAGCTGGTGTTGTTACGTTTTTAAAATGTCAGTATCGACAAAGTGGAGCCAGAACGGTCTGCATACCATCACTGAACTCTAAATGCTAGACCTACGCACCTCTACAGTACAACACTGGAACAAAGAGCCACAATCCCAGCCAGACAACAGCTATTTTTAACACTCCAAGTGGAAAACTTCTGACTCTGAGAGAGTGTTAGTGGATCGGGTCTTTCCAAACATATGACCAAGGGGAAAAAAGAGTTTGTGTCAGTCTTGAAAGAAAAGATTCAGGAGTTTTTTACTGCTGACCCAAACCAGTTGAATGTGTCACATAATAATACTAATCAAGATGTCAACAACAGAATCCAGCACCAATCCTAAAGAAACATGACACTAACGACAGCACAGCTCAGGCATCAGCGCTGGCTCAGAATCACGCAGCACAGATAATAAACGTTATGACTCTTGAAGTGGCCTAGTTTCATAAATAATTGCGCTCTGTGTGTGTGTGTGTAGGGTGACCGTACAGCATTACTCATGCTGAAAAACTGAGGGGAGTTACTGTAGGAGTCACTCAGTCTTTCAGAAAGGCTTATTAGAAGCTACAGGTTACTTTTCAGTAAGAAAACATTTTAATTTCTCACTTCTTCCAAAAGTGATGCACATACAGTGCCTTGCGAAAGTATTCATTTTTTTTTTCACGTTTTGTTTAGCCTATGTTGCAGCCTTATGTTAAACTGCTTTAAAGTACTTTTTCTTTCCCACATAATTTTACACTCCATACAGCATAATGACAAAGCAAAACACAGATTTGTGACAAATTTGCAAATTTATTACAAATAAAACGTAAAATGTAAAAGGCACATTGCATAAGTATTCATACCCTTAACTATCTGTCAATTATCTGCCATTCTTCGCCTCACCTCTTCACTTCTCAAGCTTTGTCAGCTTGGATGGTGGCTGGCAGACATTTTCAGGTTTCTCCAGGAATATTTGATTGCGTTCACGCCAAGAACATTCACAAGAGTTGTCTATAAGCCACTAAGCTGTGCGCTTAGGGTATTTGTCCTGTGGGAAGATTAACCTTCTGCCCAGTCTGAAGTTCTGAATGCTCTGGACTGGATTTTCATTAAGGCTATCCCAATATTTTGGTGCACTGAGCTTTCCTTCTTCTCTGACGAGTCCCTCAGTCCCTGCCTCTGAAAAAACAACCCCACAGCATGAGGCTGCTACCAGCACACTTTACTTTTGGGATGGTATTCTGCAGGTGATGAGCAGTGCTTGGTTTCCTTCAAACATGATGTTTGGAATTGAGGCTCATCAGACCAGAAAATCTTTTTACTCACAGTCTGAGAGTCCTTTAGGTGCTTTTTTGCCAATTCCAAGTGGGTTTTCATGTGTCTTCACTGAGAAGAGGATTGAGTTTGACCACACCACCATAAAGACCAGATTGGTGGAGTGTTGCAGTGATGTTCTTCCTTTTGTAAGTTTCTTCCATCTACATATATGATCATGGAGCTCAACTAGAGTGACCATCAGCTTCTTGGTCACCAGTATAACCAAGCCCCTTCTCCATCAATTGCTCAGTTCGGCCAGGAGGCCAGCTCTAGGAAGAGTCCTAGTTGTTCCAAGCATCTTCCATTATGGATAATGGAGGCTTCTGTGAACCTTCAATGCAGCAGAATTTTTTCCTGAACTCTTCCCCAGATCTGTGCCTTGAAGCAAGCCTGTTTCTGAGCTCTACAGGAAACAATTTTGACCTCAGGGCTTGGTTTTTGCTCTGATATGCATTTTCAGCTGTTAGACCTTTTCTGAGAGGTGTGTGCCTTGCCAAATCATACTCATTCAAATGAATTTGCCACAGTTTAACTCCACTCGAAGTGTAGTAACATCTATAAGCAATATGAGTGCTCCTGAGCTAAATATCAAGTGTCCCAGAACCATACTTATGCAATGGAATCATTTCAGTCTTTTATTTCTAATGAATTTGCAAAGTTGTTACGAACCTGTTTTGTGTTTTGCCACTGTGGTGTATGGAGTGTACACTGATGTGGAAAAAAGTAATTAAAGCAGTTTAACATAATGCTGCAACATAACAAAATGCGAAAAAAAGAAAAACTTTGCACATTTTTACCTGTGATGGTTTCTGCATCTCTGCAAATCCTGGCAGCATCATTGGCAGTGGCTTCACTTACATACTGCTCCTCCTGGTCGTCTGGAGCAGTGGTGGTGGAGTTCCACAGGTGCTGGCAGTGAGGATGAGGGTTCCAGGGGGAGAGCGGGATGGGCAGGGCTGAGGCTGTGGCAGTGGGGGGCGATGCCGCGGTGTCCAGCTTGACTGCTTTTCACGGGTCAACCCCAGGAGCCATAGGGCAGTGCCCAGACAGAACAGTCCAATGGGCCGTCTGGCAGATTAATGTTAACGCTATGTCAGCAAATCAAGAGCATCTCTGATAAGAACGGATCTGGAGAGAAAGAGGAAGGTAAGAGATGTAATGCCAATTACATTTTTTTGTCATTACATGTAAACATTTGTTGAAATTTGCATAAACATAAACCACAGATTCTCAGTAAAGCCTTCAAATCAATACAACAATTCATTTAACTAATAAAGAATGAAACCAGACTGCTTTCAGCTCTCCCTTCCATTCAATCAGTCTTGTGATTTAGTGCTGTACTGGGATCAGCAGTTAACCCCAAACCAACAGAGTGCCAGACAAAGCCATTAGGACTGCCATGTCTGCCAGAGCTGTTTGTTACAGCAATCAATCCCAGCCCTGGTCAACCAAGGCTATAATACAGCAGAATCCACTGTCAAAGCAGTGGAGTGCTAACAAAAACTACTGCTGATAAAGTTACAGCTTAGCTTACTAAATGGATGCTAGAGAAACATAATGTGTGTAATAAACATAAAAGCATGATGCGGTTTGTTGATGTACCATTGAATGGTCTAGAATGTTCAGGCACACAATCCTGGTGTTAAAGCCAACACATACACACACATAAACAAACTAGCTGGTTTTATAAGCTGGCACTGAGTGTTTATATCTAAAAATCCATCCACAGGTATTACATTGATAATGCGTCACTAGACATTCACCCACCTAAAAATGGTGCTTGAGCGTTATAGATAAGCGTTACGAACCAAATAGCACACATTTTTTTACTTAAGAATTTGATTTAAGTGCTTTAACAAGACAAACCAGACATTTCTGCTTTTGAACTATAATAAACACCTTGCCTCTTAGACTTTAATTGTAAGTTCATTAAGGTAATTATGGCATAATTATTGCGTCGTGTAGATTAAGTTAGAACTTGTTTTAGTTAAAGGGACAGCTGACCTCAAAATAAAAGTTCATTCATCAATTACTTACCCTTATATCCTTTTAAACCTGTACGACTACTTCTCTGGAACATTAAAAGAAGCTATTTTGAGGAAAAATAAAAAGGTCTCTGTTTTTTGGATACAAATGGAAGTCAACGGTGACAAAAGTGTTATCTGGTTATCAAGATTCTGCAGAATATCTTTAGGGTTCCTCAGAAGAAAACATTATACAGCAACAACATGAGCGTGTAAATGATGACAGAATTTTCTTTTTTGGGTGAACTATTCTTTTAAAGGTTACCACACTTTCATCTTTGGTTTCCGAAAAATAAAATACACCTTCATACATCTTCATATGTTTAAAAATGGGTCTAGCAAATTTAAAACAAACAGTTCCATTAGTTTTACAAAAAAAAAAAAGTGGAAATGCAGTAACATTTCTCTTCAGGCTACACTAGAAAAATTAAAATGTGACTCATAGATTTTGATTTCTGGCAGTGAACACACCCATAAGAGCAGATTTTTCCATACAGAAAGCACTTGTGTCCATTCTTAGTCCTTTTTCTTTATCCCTGCCAATTATGAACTCATATGTAATACAGTGCCATGAGGAACATGACCATGACGGGAGTGTTCGCTCAAGCTTACCATCTGACAGAACCACAATTGAAACTATCCTTTCCTAATGATTCTCAACAGTGCATCATCCTGTGGAAAATTTTCCAATCTAATGCATAATTTAGACTTTTTGTGAGGGATGCCTAATTCTAAATGCAAACTGAGTCTTTTTAAGGTTTTGTAAATCAACAGTATGACTTTTGATGAGGTGGTGAAACTAAAAAAAAGTGTCAGTAAAAGCTTGGACCGCAAGTTTTCACTTGCTCCAAATAGCATCACACTATTCAGCGTAACAAGCTGACATCAGAGAGAAAACAGGTCGTTTTGAATAGATTCTGGCTTCCATTCCAGTTTTCACTTACAAAAACCATAAGAATTTAGTAATATATTAATGCTGAACAGGCTACATTCTGTGTTAACCTGAAGTGTGCACAGAACGCAGTACTGAACTGAGTTCTTTTCCATAATTTATTCCACTTAAACTGCCAAAAGCTCACAAGGTTCATTTAAACACAGTCCGTTAAGTCTTAAGTGAGCATAAACAGTTGGGACAAAACTGGATGCATGCCAGTAGACCAATTTAGAGTAGACGTCACAGTTAAGTCACGTGCAGCTGCACACGCATTGTGGTGGCAGAAAAACACTGGTAACAAGTGGACGAAAATGGATAAAATCCATGGAATAAAAGAAAAAAAATATTGTCGTGCCTTTGGACATCAGAATCGGAATCCAAATCATTCTAATAGAATACTGTCGTCAAAGACGCTATTTGAAGCTAAACGCAGATGTTTAAAAGGTTTAGACAAATCTTACGAGTGAGGTTGTACGAATTCGTACAAATTAGCCACCTCGTAAACATACGTACAAATTTGCAGTTCATACGGGACATATTATATTAGCCCTACAGTTACAGCATGAATTACTATTTAAATCTGTAACAATTTATATAACATTTACCTATCTTATCTCGCAATTCTGACTTTTTTTTCTCGTAAGGAATTATTTTGATCTCAGGGCTTGGTTTTTGCTCTGATATGCATTTTCAGCTGTTAGACTTTTTCTGGGAGGTGTGTGCCTTTCCAAATCATACTCATTCAAATGAATTTGCCACAGTTTAACTCCACTCAAAGTGTTGTAACATCTACAAGCGATATGAGTGCTCGCGAGCTAAATTTCAAGTGTCCCTGAAAAGGGTATGAATACTTATGCAATGGAATAATTTCAGTTTTTTTATTTCTAATAAACTTGCAAAGTTGCTTTGAACCTGTTTTGTCCTTTGTCATTATGGTGTATGGAGTGTAGATTCATGTGAAAAAAACTAATTAAAGCAGTTTAACATAAGGCTGCAATATAACAAAACGTGACAATTTATATAACATTTACCTATCTTATCTCACAATTCTGACTTTTTTCTCGCAAATGCAAGTTTATATCTCCTAGTTCGGAGTTTATAACTCGCTTTAACTCAACAGTTGCGAGTTTGTCAACTCTGAGGAAAAAAAAGCCAGAAGTGTGGGAAAAGAGAGAAAAACGAGTTGATTTTTCTTATCAGAATTGTGAGATATAATCTTGGAATTGTGAGAATAAAGTCAGAATTTTGAAATTTAAACTAAAATTTACCCTTTTTTTTCATTATTCTTTCATTACATGGCTTTCCATAGACTGCTGCTTGAAAACTGTCATTTTCTGCCACCAGATCCAGCTCTGTCCACAAAAAAAGAGTCATCACTGTTTTCAAACACTGAATTGATCTATGGGATCTGTGCATTAGGTCTTAATGTGACAGCGACCAAAAAACTGGCTGCTGTCTATGCTGTTAATGTAAATCAAACAAAAGAAAAGAAGAGCAAAAAAATAAATTAGTTAATAAAAAAAAAATAATAATAATTCACTGCTCTTGGCTAAGGAATTATTATAGCTTCAATAAGAATCAGTGTTTATGTAATTCATACAGTGATGACTACACAATGTTTTATTTTTATATTTGATTATTCAATTCTTACTTGAATGTTTCAATTTACTTGAGGTTTTTCCTATCTTTTATTTGTTCTATTGCTTGTAATTTGCATATTTGTTCTTATTTGTAATAACAAAGATAAAATAATGAAATAAAATGCAATCAAACAATGTTAAATAAGATTTTTGTCATATTCCCCACCCCTGCTTTGGCCTAAACAGTCATAGTCATTCTGTTTTTTTTTATGTTTTGTTACCTTAGGCTATATTTGTATATATTCTACTCTTCATGTTTGGAACAAAAAAAATAAATAAATTGTAATATGATATTTTTGCCATATTGCCCACTCATATGGTATTACCATCTGATACTGTCCCTATACCAAATGATTTGTAGAGAACCTTATTTAAGGCTTTTAACTGTAAAGTGACTATTTTAATGCTTCTTTTAATGCGTGTGTGAGAGCTGCCACTTTTGCTAGACAGTCTTGATAAAAATGAAAATAAATATCTGTGTAAAGGACAACAAGCTGCATGAACTTCAGCATTACACATTTGTGAGATGAGATTTTTAAGGGTGATTTACTTTTATTTGCTGTGCATGAAGTGTGCTTTTAGTTTTAATAAAAGAGATTTTATAAGATTGCCTTTGGAAGCTCTGAGGGTTTCTGTCATAGCATTTATCAGTAAGATCCTTTCAGTTTGGCAACCAAACCAAGTGCTGCTTCTATGGCAACCACACAGTGCAGAAAATATCTGGAGGAATCCTGTCACACACACTTGACACTTAAAAATGACCAAGCTGTCATGTTAAAAAATGAATTTAAACTAAATAAATTTCATCACAATTGAAACTAAATGAAGCACACAGAGTCATCCATGTGATGGGAATATTCTCATGACATCATCAGCCTGGGGCAGGCCTTGTGTTGTGGTCACATGAGCACTGCTCGCTGTAAAACATGTGAATGCAAGCTGCTCTACAAACAAACCTGCCTCAACACGAGCAAATTACATTCACCTTAAAATCCAACATTAGGCAAAACAAAATATAGGATTACAAAACTATTTTTGCTTTTGTGCCTGCAGCAACAAGATTCTGCTTGTTCATACCAAAGTCAATTCAACCCCGTACAGGCCATAAAATGTCTGTCTTCAAGCAATTACACTTTTACAAAGAGGCATTGCCTAATCGTGCTGACGGCAACGATTTCAGAGAATTGCACACAAATCCAAGAAACTGTGAATGGACTGACATGACATCATAATAAACCAACTGCCAAGGGCAAGTATTGGTACTCAAAGCCTTTGTGCAAACTACTGCCACTATAATACTACCAACAAGAAAATCTACTTGAATACCAATGCTGTAAATGTAGGGTTTGTTTTCAGAATCGTTTTTTTATTTAGTCATAAATAATGAGGAATGATCCTTCACTGCACCTCCCTAGATTTCTTAATCAGATTTGCTGTTGTATTTTGTGCTACACAATGGTCTGGACCACCCTGTGGTTCTGCTGATTACAGCATTCAGAGCAGCATGGGAATAGAATAAAACACAACACTGAGGTGGAGGGGACTTCCTGAATGCTAGAATATGTCGTTGAATGTTCACAATGCACAATGTTGTACTTTTACAGAGACACCCTTTGCTGAAAGAGCACATTTCCTATTGTTTGTTTGCCTTAACATTGCATTCACACAGGGCGTTAGTGTTGACGCTTGATGAACGGCGTGTCTGAAGCTTGATGCTGACGTGATTGTCATAGTGACAACAGCCAATCACATTGCTCTTCAGGTGTTGCATGAACGTGATTGGCTAGCATCTGCGCAAGGGTATTTGCATAAAGGCAATCTGATTGATTGATGCCTGCGTTGGTGCTTATATAGTTGTTTTTTTTTTGTTTTTTTTTTTTTTTTGTAAATCGCAAACAAAGCTAGTGACATGATCACAATTCAGTTCGGCATCACCCATTCAAAGTAAATAATGTTACCACAGACGCCCTGTGTAAATGCAGTGAAAAGGTCATCCCAAGGATGACATTAATATGTTCCTTGAATTCACTGATAATGAATTTATACATATGTGTAAAGCATTATCATTACTTATGGTTTGCGACATAGCTGCTATCAAAGCTAAATGGCTGATTTCTCTTTCAACAAAAGTTTGTTGTTGTTTCAACAAATTGTGCCTTGTTAAAGGAGTCCACTTCCAAAACAAAGATTCACATATAATGTACTCACCCCCTTGTCATCCAAGATGTTCATGTCTTTCTTCAGTCGTAAAGATGTTTTTTGAGGAAAACATTTCTGCATTTTTCTCCATATAATGGACTGGTATGGTGCCCCGATTTTGAACTTCCAGTTTAAATGTGGCTTCAAACGATCCCAAATGCGGTTGTAAACGATCCCAGCTGAGAAAGAAGGGACTTATCTAACGAAACTATCAGTTATTTTCATAAAAATAATACAATTTATATACTTTTTAATGCCAAATGCTCATCTTGTCTTACTCTGCCTGGACTGTTTTTGTTTCGGTTCATGACAGTTAGGGTATTTCGAAAAACTCCAAATTTTCATTTTTAATGAAAAATAACTAATCGTTTCGCTAGATAAGACCCTTCTTCCTCGGCTGGGATCGTTTACAACCGCATCTGGGATCATTTGAAGTCGCATTTAAACTGCATTTTGGAAGTTCAAAATCGGGGCACCATACCAGTCCATTATATGGAGAAAAATGCTGAAATGTTTTCTTCAAAAAACTTAATTTCTTTATGACTGAAGAAAGAAAGACATGAACATCTTGGATGACAAGGGGGTGAGTACATTATATGTGAATCTTTGTTTTGGAAGTGGACTTCTCCTTTCACAAAACAGCCTGCAATCACATGCTGAAATCACAGTGAAAAAAAAGGTTTGTGTATGTTTTATTTCGTTTATAAAGTCTTTACTGTGCTGTAAATCACATAATTTTACGCAACACAACATACAAGGACAAGATGTCACACAGTTGCGTCAGCAGCAGTCATTTCGCATGATGAAAATGCCTTTTGCATTGCATAACATGATTTTAAACTGATTTTATTTGTTACAAAACTGAACTTAATTTAATGTTAAAGTATGTTCTCTAATCACAGTACTGTTTGTTTATGAGCAGGTTATGGAGTCACGGCAGCTATGAGTGAAATGCGAGGCGGCAGTCTGAGGTTTGCAGTTTCCTCAACGAACAGTAGCTCAGATTTCAGCGACACACCAGCACGAGAATTAGCACTATTTTGGTGAAAACTGATTACAGAGAATGGTTGAACACACTTAAATTAAAATGCTACTCTTTTTATTTATTTAACTAGTTTATTGATATTCAATTTGTCTTATATTTTTGTCCATGGGTGTTCTTGGATAAAAATAAATGTTCATCTTTTGATTATCGATGTTGCCTCTATAATTCTGTGTATGATTTTTAATTTCCAGTTCATTTCAAGCAAGCACTATAATATATTTTTTAAACAACAGTTGACTTAAAACAACCCAACATGTTGGGTAAAAACAGTTAACCCAACTAGATGGGTCAAAGTAACCCAGCATGTGTTCTGTCCAATATTAACCCAGCCAAGGTTGTTTTTAAACCAGCATTTTTTTAGAGTTTAATGTAGTCATATGATGATTATAATGGGCTCTATTTATTTTTGACGCAAAACTCATATCCGGTAGGCAAGTGTCAGCCATTAGGTGACTGAACGCCATTTGGGAGGGCAGATTTGTCAAAGTCTTGCTCTGGAGGCAGTATTTGTGTATATATATATATATATATATATATATATAT
>JAHKKF010510358.1:0-22120 GCA_019740295.1 Labeo calbasu | reverse complement strand
TATATATATGAAGAGTTCAGATGCAAAACCAGCTAAAAGCCATCTCGGTCAAAAATGAGATAATGATACTGAGTGAATGCTCCTGACATATATATTTGTCCATGTGACATCACAAATCACACAATATCCAAATGAGCCGTTTTTGGAGCTTGGTTAAACACTTTGTTGATAATGAGGAGGACATTTAAAACTATGAAACTTGTAGGATGTTGTGATGGTACAAATACCTCAACTACTTACATTACTTAGTTACTCTTGCATTACTTTTTAAATCTGGACAGGGCTTGCTTGTTTGTTTTTAATATAAAACAATTCTAATGTAAAAGCCCTTTTACACCAAAAGTGAAATGAATTCACCTCAGGGTGAAAAAAAAAGTACATTTATGTAGGAGATCACTCTTCAGCTATAAAAATATAAAGCACAAATGTTAGTTTATCTAAAGTTTGCTTATTAGTATGGTTGAATTGCATCATCGAAGGTCAGCAGCAAAGACACCGGTTAATAAAATGGGATTAAATACATAAAGGACATTTGTTTTATTTAACATATTTAATCATTGCAGGGTTGCGTCATATCCTGAGTTTGCATTGCACTATTTTTATTCATTTTGAGGAATACTGAATCTGTTTTTTGTGAGTGAGATGAATTATTGCATGTTCACATTTAGTCTAGAATACAGTAACATCATGTTTACTCCCAATTACCCGACAGGAGACTTATCAATCAATAAATAGGGAAAAAAGTAACTGGCGTTACTTATTTGAAAAAAGTAATTCAGATATTTTCTTAGAAATTCAAAGGTAATGCGTTACCCCGAACACTGGTAAAGACATTTAAAATGTTACAAAAGATAGATACTGATTTAGTATCCCAATTCTATGTAAAAACAAAGTTCCCAATATCCTGATTAAAATCCAAACAAAAAATGGCCAGCTGTGATAACTCTTAGCCTACTGCCCTTAAAGGAAATGAGAACACAGATTATGACTGTCATCTAAACATGTAAGAAACCAATAATGAAAACAATTTGTTCTCACCCACAATTTGTTCTCAGCTGACGTGATGTCCCACATTGTTTGTTATAACTCAAAGCATGCTTTTTAGTTTATCTATTGGATACCAGCATTTCTATTAGAAAATCTCACTTTCATCTTTCGGCAAAGATTTAGCCATTTTTCTGCTATAATATGATATTCACAGTCAATGTGCGAGTAATGGACTATATTCACCACAGCTCCCTTGAGTTGGATCAATGGTTTGGTCTCCATTCAACACCCTTCTTCCACACTCTGTGGACCAGATCCTTCTCATGTTCCAAAGTGGTTACGTGATGCTTTTAACCTCTCATCCGTCTATAAAGCCCAGCTACTAAGACCAGATGCAGGCAAATGAAAAACACATCAAAGAATTATATTAAAAACGCAGTGTACAGTCAAAACAAAACACCTGCTGACTCAACAGCATCACAGATCAGAAACGACACCACATGCAGGTGTGATGAGTGGGTATTTTAGTTCCCATGACAACTAGAAGACTGCATGATCCATGCTCACCATTTTCTCTAAAACATTGTTGGACAGGTTGTTTTTATGAGAAAAAAAAAGTCTCCCAGGTTTCAGACTTCATTTTAGATGTTGAAAATGTCCTTGGGGAAACTCTGATCCTAATTCAAAAAACATTCCCAGGAGTCTCAAGTGTGATGTCTAAATATATGTTGGATTAAGGAATATTGTGACTACAAAACAACCTCTAATTTTGCCTGCAACACAATGTTTTTAAAAGCAAAGATAATGCTTTTAATTCATTTAACAGTTCTATTATTATTTTAAACAAACAAACAAATGTAATAATGAAAAATGAATATTTTCTGTCAACCTAACAACTTTGAGTGATTCCCAAGAAGACATGTCTAAGACATATTTCACCCTAAATTCAAGAAAATGACTAAACATTTCACACTAAAGTTAAAGTGACATATGCTTGTACTGTAAATCATCCTGTCTTGGTGCAACAATTTTCTTTTTATTTATAAAGTAAATCAAATTTAATTTCAATTAAAAAAAATATATTGCATAAAGAAATGACTAAAATGACTTTTTAGGATTATCAAAACATTGTGACATCATTTTCCATATAGTAATGTACAGTAATAAAAATTATCCTGTTTTATTTTTATTAACAAATTAAATAAAACTAACTTGATAAAATAAAGCAGTTACTGCATGGCCACATATGGATTTTTTTAATTACAGTAATGATTTGGTAAGAGGTGCTTCACTGTCTTTATGAAAACTATATTATAAACATATTACTAACATGGACAAAAGTTCTTGATAGGTTTAGATAGATTTATTGTATAACACAACAATATTCAATTTTTATCAACTCAGCTGAAACCCCAGCAGGAATCAATAATCTGCCTAAAAGACAAACTAAAAGGCTGTTTCGGGAATATTATGTGACCGTACAACGCATTATCCACCAGCCATGTGCAGAAAGATGTCCATAAACTATTAATAAAGTGACTACTCAGTTCACAGAAGAATCAAACTGCCCCTTTATCCATAATGCTATAAAAGCTTTAATGCTCCAACAAAGTTTAACAAGTGAGAGCGAGTTTAACCTTAGTACTCCAACTCTGTCTTGGACAAGAAGTCTCCTGCTATTATGTTTCTGGGAACATCTTTAAAAGCAGGGGCCATGCGGGAGGCCACGGGGCAGGGGCTAATGCCCTACCCCCTCCACACCCTCTCACTTGACACAAAGGAAAACAAAGGAATAGATAAGGCTCACTGTAGCTTATCAACCTCCATCACAATAATTTTCCTCCTTGCTGCCTTAACTTGTCATTTAGACACTCAATTTCCCAAGCGCATTGGTTCAACAAGCAAATTATGTGGAAAATATTTGCAAAATTCAGCTCTCCTCAAGCCTTTGTTGGCTTCCACTCAGGGCTTGTATTTCCCAACTGCTGAGAGAAAGAGAGAGAGAGAGAGAGAGATGGCGTGAACTCTACGTTAGGTCATTTTTCCAGGTTTCTGTGATTGGGAAAGAATCCACAGAGAAGCAGAGCTTCAACAAAAAGCAGATCTTTGGAAAACATGAACAAAGCTCATTAAATAGAAAAAAACAACTCATCCAGTCTGTTTAAAACATATCTGGGCTTATTTCATTAATTCATAACAGGACATACAATGCAAACATGAGGAGGCCTCATGTTATTACAGAAAAAAAATAAATATTCTGATTGGATTGCAGTTGCTAAGAGACCACTGTAAGGGACCTCAGTTGGATACTTGACTAAACAAACTCCTGATTTATTCATCATGTATCTCTAAGGTCTCACAGATTTAATCGATCTATTATCATTTGTGAATATCCCTCTGTTTGAAGTCTCTCTTTAGTTTTATCTGTGTGATTAAAGAAAATATAGAAAGATAAGCAGTGACTATTGATTATTTACCCGGAATAACCGATTATACTTTCAAAGTGTATCAAATCATTGAGAAATCCAAAGACTACGAGAGAAACACAACAAACTACGGTGTGTAGATGGCCTAAAAAACACAAAACCAGGATCTCAGAAAAGTTAAAACTAGGGCTGTCAAGCGATTAATCGCAATTAATCGCATACAAAATAAAAGTTTGAGTTTGCCTAATATATGCGTGTTTACTGTGTGGAATTATTATGCACATATAATAGTGTTGCACAATATACTTAAAAAGTATTGCAATACCCTGCTTTTAAAAATTCCGCATTTTACTAGTACCGGTACTTTAAGAATGTATTTTAATAAGAGCCGTATTTCTGCATGTCTGTGTTAGTGAAAGACACAGACGCGCAGTTTTGTTTACTAACGTTAGACACATACGCGTGACGCTCCCTCTGCCGCCTCAATATATGAGTACATGAACACATGAACATAATCTCTAGAACTGCTCTGAGAGTCACTTCATGAGCATTTTAACGTTTATTTTGCTGAAAACTATCAACATATGAATGCAACCCGTCATATATATTAATATATTACTTGTAAAGTTAAGTAAATGTAAAGATAGCACTACTACTAATAAAAAAAATATTATCAAAACAATGTTTAAGGAATATTTACCGGAAAAGTATTTACCAGAATTTATTTACCAGAAAATTGTAAATACACAACATAGTAAAAAAAAAAAAAAAAAGGCTATGATAAATTAATTCTTTATCAAATCTAAGTATCCTTTATAAATTCATTAGACATGCTTTTGATTATTAAAATGTAATGAAACGATTAAAATAGAATCCAGAAAATTAATGGAAAACAGATTCACAAACAAAACTGAATTTGAATAATAATATGTATTTCACAGGGCCTTAAAAACATGTAATTTCTGTTAAACTTTTAATAAATTGCTGTTAAATTCTGCACGTTTCATGATTTCATTTAATTAGACATGCTTTTTGATAAATATTTTTTTAATGTAACCTTTAAAACAGTGTCAGTTCAGTAGTTGTATCGTGATATTTTAGTCAAGTATGGTATCGAAGTCAGATTTTTTTGTTTTGTGACAACTAATATATAAATACACACAAATTAATGCATGCATTTAAGAGAAATACGTTATATAAAAAAATTATATAAAATTATATACAAATTATAATAAATACATAGACTTGTAAATATTTCTTAAATATATGCATGAATGTGTTTGTACTTATATATACTTAATAATATACTTAATAAAAAAGTACACACACGTATATTAGGCAAACTCAAATTTTTATTTTGTATGCGATTAATCGCGATTATTCGTTTGAAAGCCCTAAAAAGTAAAGACAATAATACTGTGAAATATTACCAAAAAATATTTTTGGAGTATATATATATATATCTGTTTTATATTTTAAAAGTCTCCAGTGTCTCATGGCTCTTCAGAAATCATTTGTTGAATATTGTAATATTCTGATCAATGTTAACAGCTTTTGAAAACATTTTCGGTTTTAGTGGACAGTGATACATTTCCATTTAAGGTCTTTTCCATAAATAGAAAGTTCAAAAAGAACAACATGTATGTATAAAAGGAAAATCTTTTGTAATACTGTTAATGTCTTTAATGCAATTTTTGATCATTTTAATTATATCCATGCTGAAAAAAAGTAGAATATGATTCAAAAAAAAAAAGAAAGAAAAAAAAAAATCGTACTAACCCCAAACTTTTGAATGGTGTATTCTATGGTTATTCTGCTAAAACTCTTTAAACCATCTAAGAGGTGAAGTAACAGAAACAGGAACAGGAAGCAAGCTCTATTAATAGCACATGGCTGTATCTTTGCCGGGTTGCTATGACCTTTTTTAGTTTATACATTAGCTAGCTGCTTTGATACACAAATTCCATTCCATCAAACCAAGGTCTGGTGCACAAGCGTGCGGATGTATATGCAATTTGTTTGATAACTACCATTAGACAAATTGTGATGCTGAAATCTAAAACAGACCCATGATGTGATGTTTGGAAAGCCACAAATATAACAAGATTACACATACTAACCCAAATCCAATATCCTACATTTTATCACATGCTGTCAACACAGATGGCAGATACAACAGATAGTAGATGAGGTCTGTCTCAAACACTGAGTGACTCAGGAAAAGACTCACAATGATGAGAAAAAGAAAGAGCAGTTTCCTCAGAGGTAACATGTGCCCTTCATGAAACTGCAATCAAGACAACAATGAGCATACAGATAAACTCTTTAAGAAAAATCAATTGAGTGCATTTAAAGGCTATGGCCTTTCACCTCTCAAAGCGCTCTGAGCAAACAGGTGCATTACCTAGCTATCAGTTACATTGCTTATATTGCTAAAACGTAGCTCATTATTAAAAATGTAGATATCTATGTACCAAACAGGTTATGGATAATTCTATAATGTCTCATAATCCGGGAATCAAAGACAAGAAATCAAAATCGCATTTACTTTGATTTGTTGTGTCTGCAAATGAGCAAACAAATGGGTAAAAATAAATAAACAGCTTTCTGTTGTGGTAGCGTGGTACTTTGATACATGTCATGGATCATGATGTCATTTACATATGACATATTTATATATAGATCAGCTAATATTAGATTTTTTTTATTTATATTTTCAGTTATAGGCAAATATTGAATATTTATTGCACATGCATTTAGCCTATTTTTACATTTAGATCACTTTTACCAACATTTAACGCTCACTTAAAGTTAATCCTTAAAAACATATAATTTTAATAACTGTTAAATGTAATTTTTAGCAAATTTCAAATGAACATCAGTTCTCGTTGTAATGATTCATTCACTTGTAGCAAAAAAAAAAAAAAAAAAAAACGACTTTAGTTATTTTTGGGTCTAATTTTAAAACTGATTTATACCAAAGAACACATAATGTTATTGGTCAAAACTAAGTATTTATTGCGTGATTAATTACTAGAATTTGAATATTGGTGCACTGCATTACAAATGTACATGTCAAAAAACAAACAAACAAACAAACAAAAGACTAATAAGTCAGAGAAAACAAAAGCAAAGAAACCATTCTCGTATCAGGAGGAAAACAAAAAAGAAGAAATCAAAGCATTTCTTTTTTTGTTAGTTGAATATTATTAAGTGCGAGTTTTCAAAAAGCCAAGCACTGCAGATACATAACTATTGTGAGCGAAATAATTTGACCTCTATGACAGAGGACATACTGTATGACTGAGGGCAACACACTATCTCGGCTGTTAACAACATGAACTCAAGCACACGTGCTCAGAAAAGCAAACCACACATGCAGAAACAAATAACCCTGAAGGAAAGATTGCACTCATGTGCCTCTCTATATATGCTATCTTGGTCTCTTGGGAGGACCCAGCTGTCTGCAATTCATTTGACTATGAAACAAAAGTGAGAGATTCTTATATTTAGGCATGTGATGCTATTATGCAATATAAAGAAAGAATGTAAGCTGCAATACGATTAGAAATCATGTACTTTCACATTCAGGTTTTTACGCGATCTTCAGTACAACACAGTATACAGCATCAAAGCATAAGCAAGGATATCCTAAAGTTTAGTACATGCATTAGATAGATTAAATCTGATCTGAAATCAGACTCATGTTTTATGAGTCATGGGAACCAAAACACTATGTTTTTGTCAGTGGAACTCCTACAATATGACATCAGGGCCCGGTTTCATAAACCAGGATTAGTTCATAGTTCAATTAGGACATTTAAGTAATTTTTATAAACATGGTGTGCATCTTGAGACAAAACAAAGGCACTGATTTATTTTAAGATCAGTCAGTGCAAGATTTTTTTCAGTTGAAACAGCTCAGACTTACATTTTAGTGTAGGACTTGTCTGTGAAACCTGGGGGAAGATGATTTTGGATCACTTGCTCAAAAACTTTTAAGATGCATTTTACTGAACAGTACTTTTGGAAATATCCATATTTATCATAATTCTTCATATTTATTCATAATTCAGAGTTCTTGAGGATATGTAAAGCAGTGTTTCACCATGTTTATTTTTGCATGGGCAGTAACCCTGTCCTCTTGATGGGCACATGACTTGTGTAATATCATCACCAAAATAGTAAGACCAAGGGGTCTTGAACTTTATTCCATCTGCTTGTATAGGTATCACTGTCATTTTCTTCACTACGCTACCTAGAAAAACTAATTTTAGTTTCATAAGTGCTTGTTTTCCATAATGAGGGTCAATACATTCTCAAAAGACAGCAAATTCGGACTTAAAAGTAGACAAACGGAGGAAAAGTATTGCTTCTTGTCACTCATTTACTCGAAAGGTCAAGTACGGTCACAGTTTCACCTTGGGTTGCTGTAACGAATGCAATCAAATCTTAAAAGTATTAAGGAAAGAAGATTCATGTAATCGGATTCAATAATCTGCTTGGACGTAGCGTGATCTTATTAAAAGTTGCTTGCTTAAGTTTGTATTTTGGCTTGAAGTCAAGAAATAGGATAGAGGAAAAAATAAATAAAAATAAGGCATGCAGCCTACAGTTTTTCTCTTTTTTTGGACTTATGGGGTTTAAGCTGGTCTTAGGTGATCTAAAAGTCCATTAAAAACGAGTGAACAAAACAGACTGGTCCTTGACCAGCAAAGCAGCATCTAAAGTTAAGGATGTGTCAGAAAAAATCTAAATGAACCGGCTTCATAAACGCGTGCTGCTGGCTATGATTAGGCGAGTTCCGGTCAGCTGTCTAGCTAGGCAGCTCACTAGATTTTGGGACACAGCCAGGAGGTGTAGGCTGTTAGACACAATGTTGGTCATTTGCAATGGATATACATATTTATCAAAGGCGATGTGTGTGTTTGTGTAGGCTGTAAGGATGTACGCTTTCTTACCACAAGATGAAGGATGTCCTTAAAGAAAAATAAATAGTCCAGATGAGATGCAGGTTCACTTGAAAAGTCGCTAAAGACAATCCTGTTTTCCAAACCAGCTAGTTGTATACCAAATTATTCGGTAGGCTATTTAACAGACAAACTTTTTGCAACGTAGCTGACGTAATTATCCGAAAACAAAGCCAGTGATCCCCGGCTCCCTTTCAAAAGACCTGCTGTATGAAAAGTAGCACAGCGATCCTGCCCAGTTTGGTATTTCTGTTTTTGTAGGAGATCTGAGCATCTGAAATTCACCTCAACGAAGCTCCGGGTGAAAGAAGGACGAATAAAGAAGATGTGCGCTTCCCAATGCCAAGGACGTTATGATGCCCAGAATCTCATCCGAAAAGCCGGTATCTCACGCTACACGATCTCCGCCCCAGACATTAAACTGATCTCTCTCGCGCTCGCTCGCTCACCCTCTCTCTGAGCGTGACGCCACTCCCCATCCTCACTGTTGAGCTTTTGCAACTCTTTCACAACTTAACAAATGTTGAAGACAGCTTATTTAACTGTTCCCCCTCTTTTTCCCACTTCCTATTCCCCCTTTTCCTTCTCTTTATGATGAAATAGTTTTATTTTTGTATGTTTGTTTCAAAAATAGGCTAGTTTATTAGTATTATTGTTTTGCATAACACCGTGACAGAAAAAATGACTAAATATTACCTGCAAAATACAACATAAAAATAAAATGCAAAAGAATAAAAACTTCAGAATATCATTAATGAACTTTTAAGGCTACTGTACACACAGGTTCCTTCCTCAATATCCTAATTCATACTACAAAGACACTTTTAATATATATAGCTACACAATATCAAACGTTTAATTAAACGTAATATTTTAAAAATAATGCAAATATTTAAAATAAAGAAGCAGGTGTATGTAACAGGATTCTGGTATTCAACCAATGGCTGGTGCTACAGGTGCGCATGCTCAGTGGAACCTGTTTCCTAAACTCAACAATGCGTCCTCTTTCATATCCTAGCAACGAGGGACCGTCCAATGGTAGGGGTGTAGGAATACTGCAGTAAGTAAGTAAGTTAGAAACAGATGAGAAAAACACATGTGAATATTTCATTTTTAACATGTTTTATTTGTGTAGTTGTTAAAATGCAATTATATTAAACTATTTCAATTAATATTGCTGTTTTAAACGGTTTGGTTTTATTGCTGAGGTGACGTCCCCTCGTGCGAGTTGGTTTCGCTTTTCATTTTGCGTCCGTTTGTCAGTTGTCTACCGCGCGTAAGGAAACTCATGCAAAAGGAAATTACCCCGTATTTAAATTCAGTATACTGTTAAAACATTATAAAAGAACCGGGAAGTGTTTAAAATGTGGTGTTAATCGCTCCGTTTCTATAATATTGAACATGTGTGTTGTCTCCATGTTCAAAAGGTTGTGTTTGTAGTTAACGTTAGTGCTGTAAACTACCGGTGACCTCAGGCTCTCAATCTCACTTGAGTCTCTGCAGGTGTGTTTATGCATCTGCATTTCAAAACTGGCATGTGTTTTAGATGTTTGTTTCGGCTTCAGTGTTCATGCTTTCATCACTGCATAGATGGAGAACTTTATTTTGTATGAAGAGATCGGGAGAGGTAGCAGATCGGTGGTTTATAAGGGCAGAAGGAAAGGCAGCATACATTTCGTGGCCATCATCTGCAGTGACAAATCCAAGAGACCCGAACTAACAAACCATGTATGTATACGTTTGCTAAGTTGTTTGTTTTGAGTAATGTTTTTGTGTTTTATTGTGTGTTTATGTTTGATCTCCACAGGTGAGACTTGCTCATGACATAAAGCACGACAATGTGGTGTCTTTTTATGAATGGTATGAGACTAGCAACCATCTGTGGCTGGTGGTGGAGATGTGCACAGGTGAGATCCAGGGTTATTATAGTATTTTAGTCATTTTTAAAAATGTGTTTAACTTGATGTACTAAAATACTAAAGTACTAACTAACTAAAAACTGTAAAGTAAAACTGTTTAATAATAATAAAAAAGACAATGATACCAAAGTAACACAGATGAGATCCCTAAAATTTATTTAACTTTCATCAAGTCGGTCTTGCTTTTCTCAGGTATTGAAATCACGTTTTTTCCTATAGGTGGATCCCTGGCAGCACTGATCGCTCAAGATGAGTACCTGTCTGAGGAAGTAGTGCGAGAGTTTTCCATTGACCTCATGAGAGGTCTTAAATACATCCACGACTCTGGCATTGTTGTCTCGGATCTCACACCTGCAAAGGTATAGCCTAAGCATCACACCTGTTAGGCGATCCATTGTAGTATGTTCATCCTGAGCTAGTGTATGCACAGTGTCACATTACACCTTAAACAGAGTTTAACAGTGGGTTGCTTTTTTGTGTATAATCTTTAATCAAAACAACTTTCTCCTCCCCCTCACAATGACTTTTCTTCTTTGGTAACGTAGGAAAACAACAATCCCTCCCATCCAGCAACCTGTCACTCACATTAGATTGCAGCGATTCATTCATTCAATTCCTATCTTCAAAATCCTCCTTTTTTTTTTTTGAGAAGCCAGTTATATGGTGGAAACTTTTGTTTTATGCTTACTTAGATTGTTTTCTACCCATTAAAACCACAGACTCCATGATGCCACATATTTAGGCTGCTTTAGTCCTGTAGTATACACCACTTTGCCAACTTGTATCCTTTGCCCTGTCATCAAAATGTTTGTTTTTGAGTTTTGTTTGTTTTCCTTATGTTTGTTTTTCTACAAGCAGAATTATGTTTTGAAAAGTGCTATATAAATAAAATAACTACTCATTGTTATTTAAACAAACACTAAAACACATGTGAGGACAAGTTTCAGTTTATGTACTGCTTGTCCTCTTACTTTTGCTTTCTTTTTTTCAAAGCTCTGTTAATGTTCCTGTGTGTTCACATAGATTTTGTTGGATGGACCGGGAACTCTGAAGTACTCCAATTTTTGCCTGGCCAAAGCTCAAGGAGAAAGTCTGGAGGAGTTCTTCTCTCTTGTGATGGCAGAGGAGACAGGAGCTGGAGACAGCAAAGAGAACATTATCTCTCCACAAAACATAACGAACAGAATTAAAGGTTATCTGTCTGTCTGTTTGTCTGTTTACCAGCCTATTTACATGCAATTATGTGTGTGTGCTTTTGCCCACCTACATCTAATATGAACTCTAGATCTTCCATTAAGTTTTCAAATAGGCTGTCTTCACTATGCACTTGTATGGTTTGTCATAAGGTGTTGCTGTGGCAGGTTCTCCTGTGTATTGTGCTCCTGAGGTGTTGAGAGGAGCAGACACCAGTGTCTCCAGTGACCTGTGGGCATTAGGCTGCATCCTGTATGAGATGTTCACAGGTTACACATTTCATCTTAAACCACAGCTTTTGCCTGGGCAAAATACTTTCTGGTCAGATTTGTTTTTAATTTTCCATTTTAGTTCTCTTTCTCATTTTCTTTTGTTTTATAGGAAAACCACCCTTTGTCTCTGAGAGTATGACTGGTCTAGTTGATCTCATTTTAAATGAAAATCCTCCACCCCTAAGACAAAAAGGTATGACACCTCAATTTAAATATATTGTTTTTAAGTTCCTTTTATTAAACATTTAATGACAATATTTTGTCTTTTTAAGAACCTGCCTTCCCACAACCCAGTCCAGAGTTTGACAGCCTAGTAATGGGTTTACTTCAGAAAGACCCTGTGAAAAGGTAAAACATTTATTTTATTTAGTCTTCTCTCAGAGTTAAGGAAGTGCTAATCCAGTAATATAATTTTTCTTGATTGTATTCTGGAGACTGCTGTTTCTCTAATCACTTTACTCATTACTTATAAATATGAGATAGATATGAAAGCCAGTTTCCGGCACTGAATGAAAAATAAAAAAAGGTAATTGTGACATTTTATCTCACAATTCTGACTTTTTTTCTTGCAATTGCAAGTTTACATCTTGCATTATACAAATAATACAAACTCATAATTGTAACTTTATTTGTCCGAATTGTGAGATATACACCCACAATTGCGAGTTATAAAGTCATAATTGCAATTCTGACTTTTTTCTCAAAATTGTGTGACATAAACTCACAGTTGTGAGTTATAAAGTCAGAATTGCAAGACAAACTCGGTTTTAAAAAATACATTTGCGATTCTGAGAAATAAAGTCAGAATTTCAAAGTATAAACTCACAATTCTGACTTTTTGTCTGAGAATTGCAATTTTATATCTCGCAATTTTGACTTTTTTTTCTCAGAATTGCAAGTTTGTATCTCACAATTCTGACTTTGTAATACGCAATTGTGAGTTATTAAGTCAGAATTGTGAGATAAATTTGCAATTCTGAGAACATATCAGTCTTTTTTCCCCCCTCAAAACTGGACTTTGTAATTTGGAACTGCAAGTTTATAACCCCAATTCTGAGCAAAAAAGTCAGAATAGTGAGTTTGTTCTTATGTTCAATTCCGAGGAACAAATTCTGACTTTATTTCTCGCAATTGGGAGTTTATATCACGTAATTCTGAGGAGAAGTCAGAATTGTGAGTTTGTATCATGCAATCCTGTGAGAAAAAAAGTTGCAATAACTTTTTTCATTCAGTCGGAGAAACCGTTTCCATAGATAAAATGACAATGCCAAATAATCTTTACAGCTCTTTAATTTCGAATAAATTATGCAGTTCATTTGCTTAGGGACCATGAATGATGTGACCTGCAATGAAAGCATTAATTCCTGCCATGCCATTGAAACTGTCATATTATGTTAGCAGTGTAGCTTCATCTGTGTATCTTCTATATTACTGTTGTCTGTAGGTTAAGCTGGGACACTTTATTATCTCACCTGTTCTGGAGGGAAGCATTTTCCGAGACATACATCTCAATGGGAAAAGAGCAGGATGGTGTCTCACTGATATCCAGGTATATTTGACAAATATCCAAATATCAGGTGGAGTGTTACATTGTGGATCATGCCAAAAGTCCTTAAAGAGCCTGGTGTTTATATGTCTCTATTAAGGGTGTAATGATAAATCGACCCATGGAATCGATTCTGAGCTTAGTTTTTAACAGCAGATGAAGCTCAAGGCTAGTTTTTAACCACACACTCAAATGCTCACGAAGAAGAGTGCTTGTGCATTCAACTGAGAAATTTAAGTGGTTCAATATACTTGTACCTCGGCTTTTATGACGCAAGATTAAAGGAGAAGTCCACTTCCAGAGCAACAATTAACAGATAATGTACTCACCCCCTTGTCATCCAAGATGTTCATGTCTTTCTTTCTTCAGTTGTAAAAAAAATATGTTTTGAGGAAAACATTACAGGATTTTTCTACATGTAATGGACTGATATGGTTCTCAGAGCTTGAACTTCCAAAATGCATATTAAATGCGGCTTCAAACGATCCCAAATATGGTTGTAAACCATCCCAGCCGAGGAAGAAGGGTCTTATCTAGCGAAACGATTGGTTATTTTCATAAAAATAATACAATTTATATACTTTTTTAATGTCAAATGCTCATCTTGTCTTGCTTTCCCTGAACTCCGAAAAAGTCAGATCGTATTTCCTCCCTCAACTTCAAAATCGTCCTATATCGCTGTTTTACCTTTTTTAAGGGTGTTTGATCTACTTTGCATGTTCACTTTGCAAAGACTGGGTCAGAACTTTTGCAGCGATGTAGGATGATTTTGAAATGACTTTTGAAGTTGAGGGAGAAAATACGATTAGAGTTTTTCGACATACCCTAACTCTCTTGAGCCAGAATACACAGAGTTCAGGGGAAGCAAGACGAGACAAGCATTTGAGATTAAAAAGTATTTAAATTGTATTTTTTAATGAAAATAACCGATTGTTTCGCTAGATAAGACCCTTCTTCCTCGGCTGGGATTGTTTACAACCACATTTGGGATCGTATTATTTTAAGTTCAAGTGGTGCGTGTGTATGTGTGTAAAGAACTGGAAGCAAGCAGAGTACAGCTGGTTTTAAAGCACGCAGTGCATTACGGTGTTAAAAAGTTCAGAATCGATTCAAGAGAGAATCACGCTGCATTCGGAAAATCACAGATTCGATCCAAGAATCGATTTATCATGACACCCCTAGTCTCTATAGATGATCTTGTGCACAGATGCTCTCAGTCTAGTATTGATGCAGTGAGTGGGCAAACAGCCCTATGGCACACTTCATAAACTGCCTGTGTGTTCAGAACAATGCCTTACACAATAAGCCTTTGTCCCATCCTAGAAAACACAATAAATGCAGGTTATAAAAAGCTTTATCAGTGGTATTGGCGCTTCCTCCACTGGGAACAGACCACATCTGTTTTATTTGTTCTGGAGTCAGTTGTTTTATGACTCCAGGACAGTTATGCACATATGTTTATTTTATTGCTGGTAATTATGTAGAGACAGAGGTTATTGATTGTTTAAATATAGGTCAGGAAATTGACATTAAGTTTGACAAAGCAGATTGGTTGAATAAAGTAAACTGATAAGCTTCAGAAGATCTGATGAAGTCTGTAAGTGTGGAGTGGTGCTGACGTTGACTGTGATTGTGTTCTGAGCTAGTGTCAGCTGCTGTGAGTGGGCCAAAACAAAGAGCGTTGTTATTCGACTAGGAGTCTGCATATCTAAAGAATGAGGAAGACTTTCATTTTTGAAGGATTATGATCCTTGTTCCTGTTCAGTAAAAGTGTGGGATTTTTTTTTTTTTTAAAGAAGTCTTTTCTGCTCGTCAAGGCTGTTTTTCTTTAATTAAAAATACAGAAAAAAATAATATTGTGAAATGTTATTGCAATATAAATAGTGGTTTTCTGTTCAAATACACTTTAAATTTATTCCTGTGACGCAAAGCTGAATTTTCAGCATCATCATTCCAGTGTTCTGTGTCAAATGATCCTTCAGAAATCATTCTAATATGCTGATTTATTATCAGTGTTGGAAACAGCTGTGCTGCTTAATATTTTTATGGAACTTGAAACGTTAAAAAGAACAGCATTTATTTAAAATAGAAAACTTTTGTAACTATACACTACAGTTCAAAGTTTGGGGTCAGTAAATATTTTTCTTTCTTTGTTTGGAAGAAATGAATACTTTTATTCAGGATGTGTTAAATTGATAAAAGGTGTTAGTAAAGACTTATATAATTAGAAAAGATTTTTATTTTTCATCAAAGAATCTTGAAAAAAATATCACAGGTTCGCAAACTCAAAAAATTCAGCTTTGCATCACAGAAATAAATCACATTTTAAAGTATAGTCAGTTATAAAACTGTTATTTTAAATTGTAATAATATTTTATAATATTTCTTTTTTCTGTATTTTTGATCTTTTGATTTTTGAGCAGCATATTAGAGTTCTGAAGGATCATGTGGCGCGGATAACAAAGGACAGTAATTGCTGCTGAAAAGTCAGCTTTGCCATCATAAGAATATTTTGTACATAATATGTATATGTGAGTAATAATGCCAAAATTGGAGAGAAAAGAAAAGAAAAAACACACTTAAAGTGGCAGTGTATTGTCTTTATGCAAAATAAATATGTATAATTATTTTGGTAGTGAAATATGACCCATACCTTATTAAGACACACTGCTCACTGTGATTGTGTGTGTGATGTCTTCTCTAATTGATTGTGTGTGTCTTTTATTTTATTTATTTATTTTTTTTAGCCTGCATTTGGCCCCTGTGTCTTCTCAGACAACCGAGGAAGCACAGACAGCACCTGTTGACCCAGCCAGCACAAACCACAGCAAGTCCTTCACATTAGGTAATGTGGCAGACATGAGAGTCAGCTCGTCATGCCATACTGTTACACTCCGTGTGCCCTCAGAGGGCCTGTGGATTTTATGCTTACGCTCTGTGCACGTGTGGTCGCCAAGCACGTACACATATGTGAGCCTGTGTACTCATGTTCAGTTTGCCTTGCTGTACGAATGATATTTATGTTCAGTATTAAATCACACGCACACAACTGTACACTCAAGGATTAGATTGCTGCTGGGTAATACCTCCGTTGCGTATTATCAGAGGGGAATACATGACACAAGAGTGAGCTTATGTAACAGTGAATCAACCGAAACACTGATGTACTTTACATCATGTTAAATTTTAATCTGTCAAAATGGGCTTCATAGCCTGATGAACTGGGTTTATAGCAGCACATTATTTCCATTTTCTCATACCTTTTTTTGGGTGTGTGTGTGTGTGTGATGTTTTCGTATTGTAGATAACGTGATCGAGTTCAGACCAAAGTCTGCGCTGGACATTGATGCCAGAGAGGCGATTTTCCTTCTCAGGTACCTTACCTCACTCTCCTGAATATTAATTTTATTTTTATTATGTATTTGACACTTATTTATAAACACTTTAATAAATTTGAATGTGGATACTTCTGTGTTCTTCTGACATGTTTGTGAAGATTTAAATACAGTAAAACCAAAACTCATTTCAGTTTCTTTGCCTTAATGTACACTACCAACAAGGTTGCCAGGTTTGTGTAAAATAAAAATATTTTTTGGGTGGGATTTGCCTGTTAAAATTCACATTCTAGGGGATCAATATTACATTACTGGGGGAAAGTAACCTGCGGCAACAGTGTTAAAATATCCTGATTCTGCGGGAAAACCGTACACTTGGCAACACTGACTAACAGTCAATCGTTTGGACACCCACTCATTTTTTCATTTATTTATTTAAATTAATTACTACCTTCCACGCTTTTTAGTAAAAGTAAAGTCTTCAGTATGGAAATTATGCAGTGTCCAAAATATAAAATAAAATAAAATAAAATGTTGGCTGCTTTTCCACCACTGTCTTACCTGGTCCAACTCATCCTTTAAATAAATAATTAAACTAATTTTTAGTTTTGTAAAGAAATGCAAATGCAATTTACATTTGTCTACCAAACTACTTTCAAGCATTTAGATGAAAAAGTTTTAAGTTCATGAAAAACAAATTCAGTCTGGTGTGTCTTTTGATATTGTAGTATATCAATGCTAGTATCATGATATTCCAGTATATTTCAGTAGTTTATGTATTTCTGATTAAACAGCTCCAGACCAACTCCCAGGACAATCAATACGGCTCGAGAGACAGAAGACAAACGCTCTGAAACTCAAGTGAGTTCACGAACAAAACCATACAGTTACCCTAAAAACGTATTTGGACACTTAAGCCACACTTAAACCGGTATAACTTTCATTCCGTTGTAGCAGAGTATCAAACCAAGTGTCATTTGGATTACAATGATTCTAGCTTTGCTCAAAACTAACTTTACTTTATCTAAGACACATTTACACTAACTTTAAAAAAAAAATAGTCCCACTGTAATTTATAGTGACTGCAGGTGTATTTCATTTCATCATGTTCCACTAATGTTTCACAACCAGAAAGTTTCCAAATCCTTATTTATATCCTAATTTTATGAAATGTGTTTGTGACCCCTCTACATGACTGAGTGTTACAGTCCAAAACTATAAGCATGCCCAAAAAGCCCAATCAAAACCAACAAAACGTCACAGTGGAAAGCTCTGGGCCATTAATTAATTCCTTATGCTTGTGCAACAGTTAAGTTCAGGCCTGCTAGTGGACATGTTTGCAAATCTCTTTTGTTAAACCACAGCACCATCTACTGGATATACTCAACATTACAATCTGCGACTACTTCATTGTTATCCCTGATAGGGTCCCTACGCAGTGTTAACCACTCCCTCTTCCCTGAACATGGGGTAGCCAGTGAAGTTTATGTCACTTTTTTTTTTTTTATATTTTTTTTGGCTTTTTTCCATTTTTCTTTGACAGGACAGTGGAGACGAGACAGGAAGTGAGTGAGAGAGAGAGAGAGAGTAGGGGTGGGATCAGGAAAGGTCCACGAGGAGGGATTTGAACTTGGGACACCTGAGGTGCAACTGCACCATATGTCAGTGCAATGCTCACAAGGCTATTGGCGCAGACAAGTTTGCGTCACTTGACAAAATGCGTTAATTTGGAACATCCTGCAATGTCCTCAAAGACAAAACTACAACAGGCATAGTAGAGAAGTCTAAAGTGATGATACATACTCAGTGTGTTTTGAGGACGCACCGTCAATTAGCCATATTGGTAGCAATGAATGCAAACTGCCACTAAATCGAACAAAACTCACATATTTTGCTAATTATTGCTGCTGAAATGGTCAATTATTGTCATGTTTTGGGCTGTACTAATCGGTCAGACCAGGAAAAACATTTGGAGTGCTATAGCCAAAAGTTCTAACAAATCAAGGAAGAGTGCAATAAATTGTCTGAGGAACAAAAATGTGTTTATGGCTGAACCAGGATTTTCAGAGCAAGTGTATTGACAACATTTGTGTTTGTTCTTATCATTTCCAGTCAGGCAGGTGAAATATTTAGCTAATATCTTAATGAATACCGCTCAGACGAATCTTTACCACCTATTAACCACCTAAAAATATAGCTCCCTTTCCTGTTTACTAAGCCCTTCTCTATATGATTTAGCAGTTTCCACACGTTTTTATCCATTGTCTAAACAGCATAAATTAGCAGAGCAATCTATTCAGTTGTACATTAACCATGCAATCTGTGCTGTTGTTTACATCTGAGTATCGCCAATATGGCAGCGCATCTGGGTAACTGACCTAGTTGTGATGTAAGTGCAAACCATTTATAGCAAAATAAGACCAATGTGTATATAAATGCACTTGGGTGTATTATATACACAATTATGTTTAAAATTTCACAGGGTGTTCAGATTTTGTCAGGTGAAGTGAACTGCAATATCCCTTCCTCACACTGCGTAGGGACCCTGTCAATCGAAAAACAGCTTTGCAGAGCTTAGCTTTAACCCTAATAAAAATGCACATGAATTACACATGCATGAATCAAGGTCTTCAAGATTTCTGGGCCAGGATGGAGCTTATTTCTGCAGGAAGGTGGACTTCCAGCATCAGGATTGGATATCGTTATTCTGAAATGTTTGCTCACAGTGTTGCAGAAATATAAGTTTGCTGTTATGACACCACCATGTTAAAAGGAGTATGTTGTCCGTGTGCTCCGTAGGAATCCAGTGTTATGGTGGAGGAGCAGTGTGACATGAACGCCTGCATTAAATCCCTGTTATACACAGACAGTGACCTAACAGTGACTCCAATCATGGATAACCCAAAGGTAAAGAGACCTTCAGGATTTGAACACATTGCTAGACTGAACCTGATGATGGAGACAATGTCTGAGGGACCAGTTGTCTAAACATTATGTCCCTATTCTATAAATATGTCACTGATGTTAGTTTGCTGCTCTGTTTTTAGATTTTAAAGACTTCTCCAGTTCGTTTTGACCCCAAAACACTTTGTGTACCAGCGCACTCAGGTAAATCGAAAGATCTAGTTTTTTTTTTTTTTTTTAATCATCTAAAATGACTTTTTGTTGTTGTTGTTGTTGTTGTTTTCATGAATCAGACTGATCTAGTTTTCAAGCTTATCTTACTGACTCGTTAACCTTTATGACTGGATTATTATCCCAGAAACAACATTGTCTTTTTGTGTGCTCCTCACACAAAGCTCTCATTTGATCAGTTTTATACCACATGAGTCATATGAACCCTTTTATAAAGCTTTTTGCAATTTCGGAGCTTGACAGACCCGTCCTGATTCATTTTCACATTAAATGGTAATTTCCTCACAAAATCACCTTTTTTTTTTTTTTGCTGAATAAAGTATGTCATAAAGGTTTGGAACAACGTTAAGGATAAATAACCCTTTAAAGCCTACAATATAGTATTTTGTATGAAAATTTCTAAGGCCTCTGAATTATCAGAACTTTGCTGAATAACCTATTGTACGTAATCACCATGCCTTTTGTTGTTTGTTTGATGACAGCTAATTAAAAAAGTCTTTTATTGGAATTGTAAAAATCTTTAGATCATACACATATTTTTGCTGCAAACTCTTTACTGAATTTAAGGTAAACATACAAAATAACCTTTATATTGTTGGTAATATTTTAAGATGAACCATTAATGGACTGAAGCAACTAGAGTTTACTTGATTATCTACAGTACACATTATTATTTTCAAGATGTACATTTCTCAATCATTTTATTGCGTTGGATTATATGTTTTGCCCCCACAATGAATACTACACAGCTTTAATCATAAAACAAAGCATGTAAATATAATCTTACTAAGACATATTGTTGGGTATAGATTGATATAGAGTGACAACTGATATTTATATGCTTTTTATTTAAGTATACTGCTATACTGTTAAGATCTCATTCATTTTCATTACAATCAAAATGTCACCTTACTTTTTGTCCATATAAATATTAGCAACTACACCAAATTGCTCATATATAAGCTATAAAAAGCCTGATGCTTAACAAAAAGACATGCAAATTAAAAAAAAATTAAATCAAGCTTTTGCCTAATGCCAATATAATTTGTTTTTGGAAGGCCAATTTAAAGGACTTGGGAAAATTCTGTAATTTATGCTTGCTTTATATTTTGGGTCAGATTTACTAAACAGGGAAAATTAGCATTAGAGCACAGTTCCATAAAAGTGCTGATTTCCATAATGACCAGCGCAATTTACCAAGAGCAGCTCAAATTGGCACCTTGCTTTAAGACATGCTTTTTTTGGGTGTCAGATAATGGCACAAGTACCAGTGAATTGGCAAGCGTAAATCTTAGTAATTCACGTTGAGTGATTCACTTAAATACCCTCTTCCCATAAATTTATCGAAAGAAAAACTCTTACAAATGCATATTCAGTAAGGTGAGTCACAAAAATAACTGTGTCCATTCCTTTTCATCGCTAATTTCCCACTGCCACTGTGTCTTTAAAAACCTGACAGTTTTTTAAAGCCAAATGAGGGTTTGTGCTGGCGCAAGCTGATAGTAAATCTGGCCTTTGGTTTGATTAAAAACAAACAAACAAACAAAAAAAAAACCTTTCTCTCTTCGTCTCACTCTCTCTTAGCTGAAAGGTTGTCGTGTCTGAACTCGGAAGACTGGTCTCAGTTCCTGCAACAGGTGTGTGCTGTTTTGGAGTCAGCAGACCGGGCCGGATCAGCCAATGCCACAGCACCACGCACTAAACTCAACCTGCTCTGTTACCTGTGTACTGTCTGTAACCACAGAGAGACGGCCACACGCCTCATACACTCCCAGCTGGTAAGAAGCATCTGAAACACATATTCTTAATGTGGTCAAGTAGAGTCACATGGTCATTATCACAAAACAAAACAAATAAAAAAAAACTAAAATGGTTTACTTTGTTACAATGATAAACTGACTTACTAAATAACTAATACATACAGGCCCAGTTTCACAGACATGGCTCTTGGATTAAGCCAGGATTAGGCTACAGTTCAGTTAGGACATTTAAGTAGTTTTTATAAATGTGGTTTAGATAAAAACACTGCTGGTGTGCATCTTGAGACATAACAATGGCAATTGACATTGCAAGTTTCTTTCATATATATCTATACATCTCTCTCTCTCTCTCTTAGAATAACTTGTACAATGTCTTTATGAACTTTTGGAAGTTTTGGTGGCTTGAACATTCAACTTCAAAGAAGTGTGAATGTCTTAGGAGGTCAAACGTTCTAGGAGCTCATAATTCACGTGCAGTTCTATTGTCTGAAGAGAATCACATGAAATCATACAGGAGAGACGCCAGTCAGTTAAGTTTGTAATGTATGTAAATGCAGAAATGTGGTCAGAAGTGGT
>JAHKKF010510357.1:0-13254 GCA_019740295.1 Labeo calbasu | reverse complement strand
ATTTTATTCGATTTTTATTTTTATTAGATTTTAATTTACTTCATATTTAAATATTTTTTTAAATCCATGCAACTATTTTTCAAACCACTTTATATAGGACTGCAGGTAATTATTTTATTTTATTTTATTTAAATTTATTATTTAAGTGTCATGGGTTTAATTTTATTAGATTTTTTTTATTTTTATTAGTTTTTATTTTACTTCACATTTATACATATTTTTTTTTAAATCCATGCATCTATTTTCCAAACCACTTCATGTAGGACTGCAGGATATTTTATTTTATTTTATTATTTTATTTTATTATTTAAGGGTCATGGGTTTTATTTTATTAGATTTTTATTTTTATTAGATTTTATTTTACTTCATATTTATATACATATTTTTAATCCATGCATCTATTTTTCAAACCACTTCATATAGTATTGCAGCTTATTCTTTATTTTAAATTATTTTATTTTATTTTATTTTAATATATTTAGTTTAATATATTGTAGTTCATATAGTTTTTTAATCAATGCATCTTTTTTTCAAATCACTTTATATAGGATTGCAGCTTTTTTTTTTTAATTTTCCTTTACTTTACTTTGTTTTTTTTATTTCATTTCATTTTATTTTATTTTATATTTTATCCACCCATTTTCCACCAAACTGCTTGCCCTGTAGGGTTACTATAGTTTATTTTAGGGTCATGGATTTTATTTTATTTTTATTATATTTTATTTTAGTTCATATTTTATTTTTATAGTTTTTTTTTCATTCATGCATCTATTCTCCAAGCCACTTTATACAGGATTAGAGGTTAATTCTTTTCTTTTCTTTTCTATTAGGTCCATGGATTTTATTTTATTTTATTTTTTAATTATATTTGATTTTACTTCATATTTTATTTTTATAGTTTTTTTTTTATTATTTATTTTGTATCTATGCATCTATTTTCCAAACCACTTCATACAGGATTGGAGGTTAATCTTTATTTTAATTTCTTTTATTTTATTTTAGTTTATATTTTATTTATACAGTTTTTTTTAATTATAGTTTTTAATAAATAATAGTTTTTTCTATTCTCCATTATATATTAATTTAATTTAATTTAATTTTTTACCTACTCATCCATTTTCCAAATGGCCTTTATTTAATATTTTATCCACCCATTTTACAAACTGCTTGCTCTGTAGGGTTATTTTATGCTTTATTTTATTTTATTTTATTGTATTTTATTTTAGGGCCTTGATTTTTATTTTATTTTATTTTTAATTACATTTTATTTTACTTCATATTTTAATTTTGTGTATTTTTTTTTTTTTTAATCTATGCATCTGTTTTCCAAACCACTTCATATAGGATTGCAGGTTATTCTTTATTTTAAATTCTTTTCCTTTCTTTTCTTTTCTTTTCTTTTCATATATTTTATTTCATATTTTTTTAATCAGTGCATCTTTTTCAAAGCACTTTATATAGGATTGCAGCATTTTTACATTTTTTATTGTACTTTACTTCTTATTTTATTTTATTTTACTTCATATTTTATTTTTCAAGTTTTTTTTTTTTTTTTTTTATCCAAAGAGTTTTTATTCATCCATCCATCCATTTTCCAAATTGCTTGTACTAAGGGGTCATGAGTTTTATTTTATTTTATTTTATATCCATTTCCCTAACCATTTACTACTTGCGCTTCAGGGTCATAATTTTATTTTATTTTACTTTATGAGTCACTGGCAGTTTCAAACACGCACAATGGTCAAAGGATTGCGCGTTATGTCTTGCACAATGAAAAAGTGTGTGTTCTTCCACCTGTCTGGTGTGTATGTGTTTGGCGCATGTTAAAACGTGCTGGGGTTGCAGACTGAAGGTCAAGGTCATCAGGGTAAAAGCCTCTGGGAAAATGAACAAGGCTGTATGGTGAACATGATACTCTGTTTGCTAGCTCTTGCTTTCTACAGAAACATGAGAAAAACGAGACGGCTGTTACAGTTCAGTAGCTTTAGCTGACGCTAACATGATGCAACAGTAAACCAGGCTTTCAATGTCTGAAAAACACCTGACAGACTTATTTATAGGGACCATAAAAAAAACCTTCTGCACATTTTATATTTCTGAACCTTTGGCAGTTCAAATGTTTTAGGACAGAGATGAAATTTCAAGCTAAAAACATTAGAAATGGAGGTTGATATTCCATGCATACTTACAATTTGCATGCATTTCCACACTGCATGCTTCAAAAATAACACGGGTAGAATGGTAGCATGCCATTTCACAATAACTCCTTGGATGAATGGCGTAAAACCATAAAACTCACCTCCCTCTGAGATGTTCACACCATCAACTCGCTGTTTTTACCGCGGTGAGCTGCTGACAAGATAAAGACGTCGGCGCTTTTAGCAGCAGAGACGACCGCTGAGCCAATCAGTCAAAATGACACTGATTCATCCGCGCTCCTCCACAGGACCACGTCACACCTGGGAACTCGAAGTGGAGTCTTAATTGAAAAGGTGACGATTATCATCTGCAAAAGAGGGCGTTTATTCAATTATTGTTGAGCTTTGATGAGTCATTACATGATCGCTGTAAAACGACTCATTAAAAACTCCTCAGATGAGGACGATGAAGACTGTAAAAGACGACGCTGTGAACAGAGAGAGATGTGTTGTGGAAGCACGTTTCCACCATGGGATAAAAAATAAAGAGGTAATTGTGGGTTTTTTTTATCTACAATTCTGACTTTTTTCTCCAAATTCGGAGAAAAAAAAGTCAGAATTGTAAGATACAAACTCAGAATTACAAATTTTCCTTAGAATTTTAAGGAAATCTTGCCGTTCTAAAGTAACAAATATCGCAATTTTGACTTTCTTTACTCTGAATTCCGTGTTTGCATTTATGTTTTTCACCACAGAATTAAAAATAAAACATGTAATTGCAACTTAGCTCACAATTTGAACCTTTTTCTCATAATTGTGAGATTCTGAGTTTAAGTCAAAATTGCAAGAAATAAATTCAGAATCCAGAGAAAAAAAGTCTAAAAAAGGTCGGAATGGTGAGAAAAGAGTCAGAATTGCAAGAGCAAAACTCAATTGCCAGAAAAAGTTCAAAATTCAGAGAAAAAAAGTCAAGGTTTTGAGATATAAATTCAGAATTGCGAGATGTAAACTCAGATTTGCATAAAAAGTCAGAATTGTACTTCTAACTAGATGAGTAAAGTTTGAGAACAAACTTTAGGTTGGCTTGAGAAAGCCTAGCCTGAAAGTTTGAAGCCGTTGTAAAAGTACGAAAGCAGCTAGCATGATTTAACACATTGCTTAAATGATTTAACTTGTTGTTAACATGTTTTAACATGATTAGCAAGTTACTAGCATGTTTCTAGCCTGATTAGCATGTTGATAGCACGAATAGCATGTTAGTAGCATGTTGTTAGCATGCTTATAGTATGATTAGCATTTAACTAGCACGTTGCTAACATGATTACCAAGTTATTAGCATGTTGTTAGCACAATTAGCATGTTACTAGCATGTTGCTAGCATGATTAGCAAGTTACTAGCATTTTGCTAGCATGATTAGCATGTTGTTAGCATGTTTCTAACATGATTAACATGTTAATATCAAGTAGTTAACACGATTAGCATGTTACTAACATGTTAGCATGTTTCTAACATGATTAGCAAGTTATTAGCTTGTTGTTAGCATGATTAGCTTGTCACTAGCATGTTGTTAACATGATTAACAAGTTACTAGTATGTTTTAGCATGATTAGCATGTTGTTAGCATGTTTCTAACATGATAGACATGTTAGTGACATGTTGCTAGCATGATTAGCAAGTTACTAGCATGTTGTTAGCATGATTAGCATGTTACTAGCACGTTGCTAGCATGTTTCTATCATGATTACCAAGTGACTAGCATGTTGTTAGCATGATTAGCATGTTAGAAGTTTACATCTTGTAGTTCTAAATTAATGTATCGGCATTATAATTTTTTTCCTCACAATTCTGCCACAGAATTAAAAAAATAGTTTACATCTCACAGTTTTGTTTTTTCACCACAAAATTAATAAATAGGTAATTGCAATTTTTAATCTTACAATTCTGATTTATCACAATTCTAACTAAATTTATCGCAAAACTTTTTTCTCAGAACTGAGTTTGAATCTTATGGGGTTTTTTTCTTGCCACAGAATTAAAAAGTAAAAAAAAAAAAACTAACTACAACTTTTTATCTCACAATTCTGATTTTTTTTCTCACAATTCTGAGTTCATATTTCAAAATTCTCAGAATTCCGACTTTGCAGTTTTGATTTTCAAATTTCCCCAGAATTCTAAGCTTACATCGTACAATTCTAAATTAATATATCTTAATTGTGACTTCATATTTTGAAATTCAGAATTCTTGGAATTCTGACTTTTCTCCTCAGAATTGTGAGTTTGAATCTCACAATGGTGACTTTGTTTTCTCAGAACTGCATGTTTACATTTTGCAATTCTAAATTTATGTATCACAACTTTTTTTCTCTGAATTCTGAGTTTAAGTTCAGCTTTTTTTTGCTTCTACCACAGAATTAAAAATAAAAAAATGTCACTGCAAATCATCTCACAATTGTAAGTTTGTATCACAATTCTGAGCTCATATTTCAAAATTCTGACTTTTTTCTAAGAAGTCTGAGTTTATACCTTGCAGTTTTGTTTTTCACCATAGAATTAAAAAGAAAGAAGGCCATTGTGACTTTTTTTTAATTCTGACTTTTCTGATCCTTTTCTTTTTTTTCCTCAGGACTGCATGTTTGAATCTCGCAACTCCATATTTTTTCTCTCAATTGTGAGTTTGTATCTTGCAATTCTGAAAAATATCTGAATAGTGAGAAATAAATTCAGAATTCAGAGAAAAAAGTCAAGAATCAGAATGGTGAGAAAACGGTGAGAAAAAACTGAGAATTGCAAGAAAAAAGTCTATGACTCTTTTTAGTGTCACGCTGAAAAATTAAAAATCTAAGAATACGAGAAATAAAGTCGAAATTACAAGAATAAAGTTGAAATGTTTCGAGAATTTAAATCGAAGAAATTAAAGTTTCAGGCCACCAGAATTTATCTGAATATTGTTGTTAATTTGAAGAATTTGCGGAAAGAATTCTAAGCTTATATCTTACAATTCTAAATTAATATACCACAATTCTGTTTTTTTTTTAGAATTCTTAGTTTACAATTGTAACTTTTTATCTCACAATTCTGAATTTTCTTATCAGAATTGTGACTTTTTTTCCCAGAACTTTAAGTTTACATCTTGCAGTTCTAATTAATGTATCACAATTCTGACAATTTTTTCTCAGAACTCTGAACTTAACTGTGACTTTTTATCTCACAATTTCAAAATTTTCTCAAAATTCTGAGTTTACATTTTGCAGTTCTGATTTTCAATTTCGACTTTTTCTAAACTTAAATATTACAATTCAACATTAATATATCACAATTCTGTTTACATCTTGCAGTTTTGTTTTTCAACACAGAATTAAAAAATAATCAATTCTGTGTTTTTTTCTACCACAGAATCAAAATCTGAAAAAGTAATTTTGACTTTTTATCTCACAATTCGGAGTTCATATTTCAAAATTCTGACTTTTTTCAAAAAATTCAGAATGACTTATTTGTTTGCAGTTTGCAGTTCCGATTTTCAATTTCCACTTCTTTCCCAGAATTCTAAGCTTACATCTCATAATTCTATATTAATATATCACAATTCAGTTTTTTTCTTACAACTTTTTATCTCCCAATTCTGAGAAAAAAGGACCTAATTGTAAGATACTGAAAAGATATTGTAAGAAAAAAGTCTGAGTTGTGAGATAAGTCTAAATTAACTTTTTTTTTTTGATCCCATGGTTTACATGAGATATCCCAGAAACACATTATTACAGACATACAGTATTCTATACAAAGAAAATATTCTGTTCTCTTCCATTTTGTTCTATTCTGCATGCGTTCACTCCAGATGCAGATTTGTGTGTGTGTGCTGTGAGATTTTCTTGGGATGATGTTGTTTCAGTAATTGTTTATATTTGCTGCAGGAATCCTGGCAGGACTGCGTGGAGCTCGAGGGATCGAGGGAAATGGAAGTTTGGCATAATAAAACTGCTTTTTCCACAACACGCCTCATAAGGCTCATTAAAGTCGGCCGTGTTTCCCCTAGAACAGTAAAAACACTTCCAGCGCTCGTGGAGCACAGACTCGAGACGACACCATATTACTGAAAATGTAAATGCAAATCTCCTTTTAATATATGTATCTGATATATACCTTAGATATATTAACACTTGCATAACTACACATTTTACATGCTAAAGGAGAAGTCCACTTCCAGAACAACACTTCACAAATAATTTACTCACCCCCTTGTCATCAAAGATGTTCATGTCTTTCTGTCTTCAGTCGTAAAGAAATTATGGTTTTTGAGGAAACATTTCAGCATTTTTCTTTATATAGTGGACTTGATTGGTGCCCGGATTTTGAACTTCCAAAATGTAGTTTAAATGCAGCTTCAAAGGCTCTAAACGATCCCAGCCGAGCGAAACAGTCTGTCAATTTTTTTCGGAAAATAACATTTTTTATACTTTTTTATACACAGGTTCTGGGATGCGCGTCCACGACGCTACGTATTATTGAATCATGTCGAAAGATCACGCAGAACTACAGACCCAGTGTTTACAAAGCGAACACACAAAGACTAAGAAAGTGCAAGTAAGTCAAACGCTGTTTACAAACAAAAAGCTACAACGATGTCGGACAATTCTGAAGTTGTAGGAGAAAATAAGATGGAGTTTTTCGTCATACTCTACCTTTTTTAGCCAGAGTGCACAGATGATGAACTTAGACGTGATTCGTAGTAGTGATGGGAAGTTCAGATCATTTTACCGACTCAGACCTTTGAGTTCGTTCACAAAATGAACGAATCTTTTTTTGAGTCATTTCATTCATTTTAGCAAAATATAATTAAAATGTTACGTGTTACTTACACATCTACTGCTTACACAAACGTTGATCACACTGCAAACACGACAAAACTATAATGCTATAAGAAACAGAAAAGATTCATTTATTGTTTACCTGGGTCTTTAGTCTATGATTAGCTCACCTCACCTCTTATCTGACAAGTTTTCGGGGTTGAGTCGTTCGTTCACCACGTGACAGCCCCATAAGATGAACGAACGACACGAAAAACCCAAAGACTCGAAACAGGTGAACTAATTCCAGTACAGAACCTAATAGGATGTTGCGTATGCACGACTGAACGAATCACTCCCGAGACGACTCGTTCTTCCCGAGTCACATTAAAGATTCATTCAAAATGAAAGAATCGTTCAAGATTGACCCATCACTAATTCATAGCATTGTAAACGCGTATCCCAGAGCCTGTGCTACACAAGCTTTTGTGCTTAAAAATTATACAAATTTTTATTTTTCGGAAAAAAATGAGCGACCGTTTCGCTGCATTTAAACTACATTTTGGAAGTTCAAAATCAGGGCACCAATGAAGTCCATTATATGAAGAAAAATCACATTAAACTTCACATTGTGAGAAAAACAGTCAGAATTGCTAGACATAAAATCAAAATTTAGAAAACAAAAATCATAAGATATAACTTCAGAATTGCGAGGGGAAAAAAAATCAGAATGGCGAGATGTACATTTAGAATTCCAAGAAAAAACAGAATTGTGAGAAACATTCTGGAAAAAAAAGGCAAAACTGTGAGAAATGAACTCATAGTTCCAAGAAAAAAGTATGAATTGTGAGATAAACAGTCAAAATAGCAAGATAAAAATAAACTAAGGATTCATAAACTGCAAGAAAAAGTCAGAATTGTAAGATGTAAACTCAGATTTCCGAAAAAAAGGCAAAATTGTGAAGAAAGAAAAAAATGTAATAGCAAGATGTAAGTTCAGAATTACAAGAAAAATCTCAGAATTGCAAGAAAAAAAATTTAATTGTCATGTAAGTTTCAAATTTGTGAAATAAAGGCAGAATTGCGAGAAAGAAATTCAGAATTGCACAATGTAAAAAAAGTAAGAATTTGCATGATTTAAACTTCAAATTGTGATAAAGTGTCAGAACAGTAAACATAGAATTCAGATATTAAGATCAGTTGTTAGAGAAAATTCTGAACGGCGAGATGTAAACTCAGAATTCCAAGAAAACAAAACAGAACTGCTAGAAAAAAAAAAAAAAACACAATTGTGAGAAATAAACTCATAATTCCAAGAAAAAAAGTCTGAATTGTGAGATATAAACTCAGAACTCTGAGAAAATAGTTAAAATTGTGAGAAAGAAGAATTTAAGAAAGAAATTTAAAATTGTGAGAAAAAAGGTCAAAATAGCAAGATGTAAGTTTCAAATTGCTAATAAAAGACAAAATTGCGAGAAATAAACTGATAAACTAAATAAAAATAAATAAAAACAGACTGAGAAAACAGTCAATGTAAACTCAAAGTAAAACTCAATGTAAAATTTCAACATAACAAAAAGAAAAAAAAATCAAAACTGTGAGAAATAAACTCATAATTCCAAGAAAGAAAGTCTGAATAGTGAGACAAAAACTCAGAACTTAGAGAAAAAAAGGGAAAACTGCAAGAAAAGCAAGATGTAAGCTTCAAATTGCCAAAAAAGTAAGAATTGCGAAAAATTAACTCAGAATTGCAAAATGTACACTCATAATTCTGAGAAAAAAGTCAGAATTGCAAGATGTCAACTCAATTGTGAGAAATAAATTCGAAAAAAAATCAAACTTTCAAGATATAAACTCAGAATTGCAAGAAAAAATTCAGAAGGGTGAGAAAAAGTCAGAATTCTAAGAAAAGGCAAAAAAAAGTCTAGAAAGGGAAACTCCTACAAATGCAAATGCATACGTAATAAGGTTTTTACTACAAATACTATTTTTTCACTGCATCTTCAGTAACTCCTGATGTAGTTTTGTAATGCCAAAAGATGGTTTGCGCTGACGTTAAGACTTTATTTCTTTATAAGAAGTGTAAATGTCTTGATTAGCAGGAGCCACAGACGTACTCAAACTCACAACGCGCTCGGTCCCATCTCAACCTACAAATGGACAGGAAGGACAAAACGGGGGCCTCCGTCAGCTAAGAGACCAGGCGTGAATGGCAAACATGTACAAGTGCAAATGAACTCCTGGAGAGACACAGAAAGACAGGAGGAATGCGTTCATTCGCTCCTTCAGGGGCCCCAAACTCAGGGGTCATTGAGGATAAAACCCTAATAACATCAGTTACACTCCTTTCTGTGAGTTTACATGAAGCAGCGCAGGAGAAAAATGAGATTTACACATGAAAGAGAAACACTTTCCCTCCTTTACGTACAGCAGGTCATGATATCTCACTTCCTTACAAATACTGAATCACACAAACGCTTTAAAGCTGAAACAGTGAGTGTTTGAAAAATAGTCAAAAACCTGTAATTGTCATTAAATTAATGCGTCTTACATATATATTTAATTTTACACACGTTCAATATTATTACAATCTTTATTATTTAGTACACCATTTTTTTCTTTAATTTTCACTGGCATTTTTTTTTTTACAATCATTTAATTTTAAAATGAAAATGAAATTAAAAATATACATTTTAAAATTTTATTATTTTTATCTATTTTTTCATTTCATTTCTTTTTTATGCACATTCACTAGTATTACAATCGTTATTTATTACAGCATTTTTTATTTTCACTGGTATTTTTAAAAATTACTTAATTTTAAATTTAAAATGAAATGAAAAAAAATTACATTTTAAAATTGTATTTTTTTCATTCTATTTCCTTTTTACACACATTCAATATTATTACAATGTTTATTATTTATTACACCATCTTTTACATTTTCACTGGCATTTTTTTAAATCATTTAATTTTACATTTTAAATTAACTTAAAAAATGCGTTTTAAGAATGTATTAATTAAAATCTGTTTTACTGTTTCTTTTTTTTTTTTTACATCCATTCACTATTCTTACAATCTTTATTTAATTATTGCAGCATTTTTTTTTTTTTCAATGGCACTTGTTAATTTTTTTTCATTTTTCAATTTAAAATTATATGAAATAAAAGAATTACATTTTAAAATGTTAATATTTTTATCTATTTTTTCATTCTATTTCTTTTTTACACACATTCACACAATGTTGTATGTATGTATATACATTTTTACTGTTATTGTTATACAATTCAAATTTATGGTAATTAAATTATTGATCAATAAAATAAAAAAAACCCTGCAAAATGTTTTTTTTTCTATTGAAATTCTTGAGATTTACTCAAAAACAGTGTCCCCTCTAATTTCAAACAAACACCAGATATCAGATATAGCTAAATGCTCCACATCCAGTACTGAATTATGAGTTTCAATTATACAACAGATTAAAACTAGATAAAAAAGTTAATCAAGACAAATTTGCTGTACCAGAAAGTTTTAAAAGTTTTAAGAAAAAAAAACTTTTAAATTTGATTTTTCAGTCTGAAATAGTTAAAATAGTTTAAAGGTTAAAGTTTGAATGCTTTGACGGCAGTACAGTCTCAGATAGTTACTAGCATGTTTCTATCATGATTAGCAAGTTGTTAACATGTTTCTATCTTGATTAGCAAGTTGTTAGCATGTTGCTAGCATGTTTTTAACCTGATAAACAAGATGCTAGCATGTTGCTAGCATGTTTTAGCATTGTTAGCAGGTTGCTAACATGTTTCTAGCATGATTTTAGTATGATTAGCAAGTTTTTAGCATGTTTCTAACATGATTAGCAGGTGCTAGCATGTTTCTAGCATGATCATAGTATGATAAGCAAGTTGCTAGCATGTTTCTAGCATGATTAGCAAGTTGTTAGCATGTTGCTAACATGATTAGCATGTTGCTAGCATGTTTTTATCCTGATAAGCAAGACGCTAGCATGTTGCTAGCATGTTTTTAGCATGATTAACAGGTTGCTAGCATGTTTCTAACACGATTAGCCAAATGCTAGCATGTTGTTAGCATGTTTTTAACATGATTAGCAGGTTGCTAAAATGTTTCTAGCATGATTAGCAAGTTGCTAACATGTTTCTAGAATGATTAGCAGGTGCTAACATGTTTCTAGCATGATTTTAGTATGATTAACAAGTTGTTAGCATGTTTCTAGCACGATTAGCAGTTGCTAGCATGTTTCTAGCATGATTAGCAGGTGCTAACATGTTTCTAGCATGATTTTAGTATGATTAACGAATTGGTAGCATGTTTCTAACATGATTACCAGGTGCTAACATGTTTCTAGCATGATTTTATTATGATTAGCAAGTTGTTAGCATGTTTCTAACATGATTAGCAGGTGCTAGCATGTTTCTAGCATGATTATAGTATGATTAGCAAGTTGCTAGCATGTTTCAAGCATGATTAGCAAGTTGTTAGCATGTTGCTAGCATGATTAGCATTTGCTAACATGTTTTTAACCTGATAAGCAAGACGCTAGCATGTTGCTACCATGTTTTTAGAATGATTAGCAGGTTGCTAGAATGTTTCTAGCATGATTACCAGGTGCTAACATGTTTCTATCATGATTTTAGTATGATTAACAAGTTGTTAGCATGTTTCTAACATGATTAGCAGGTGCTAGCATGTTTCTAGCATGATTAACAAGTTACTAGCAAGATTCTAGCATGATTAACATGTTAATAGCATGTTGCTAACATGATTAACAAGTTATTAACATGTTCCTAACATGTTTCTAGCATGATTAGCATGTAACTAACATTATTCTAACACGATTAGCAAGTTACTAGCATGTTTCAAGCATGATTAGCAAGTAATCAGCATGTTGCTAGCATAATTAGCAAGTTATTAACATGTCGCATGATTAGCATGTTCCTAGCTTGATTAGCAAGTTACTAGCATGATTCTAGTTGCTAGGCTTGTCTAGATAGATAAATAGATCAAAAAATAATAGAACGGATATTAGTCCTGATTTAGTCTCAAGGGATTCTGGGAGTTTAGATTTGAATTTTGTCAGTTGGAGTTTGAATAGTGTTGCTCATTTGAACATTCTGTCAATGTAAGTCTATGGGATTTTTATGATTTTGAATCTTTAATTTAATGAAAACTATAAGTCGGATCAGTTAGAAAAAAGACAGCACACTACGTGAGATCAGTCTGAAGATCTGGACTGAGTTTGGTGGTCCTAGCTTGAAAGCTCTAGGAGGTGAAGCGTTCAGAAATTTGTCTAAGAAGAATGATAATAAGCTGAAGTTGCAGATCACTAATTTGTGCACAAAAGCCCTGTGCATAATTCATCAGCTCGACATAAGGCCTGTCGTGATCATGCGTGTGGTTTGTTGAGAAGAGTCACGTGAAACTCGATTTATCATTCTTCTCTGCCCCATTAACAGCCGTCAGAGCGGCCGATCTGCAGCACAGTTGTAGAGAGAGAGACAGGTGTAACGAGCCACACAACAGGAGATAATTAGTCGCAGAAGTTTTCTCTTTTTTTGGGTAACTGATAAAAACCCATCTGCTCTGGCAAATCACGCAGCAAAAGCTCTTCAGCTTATCACAGATGAAGAGAGAAATCTGCGCACGTACACTTCAAAATCAAGCTTCTTAATGATTCGGTGCCTTCCACCCATGAAAAGTGAGTTTGAGTGAGGATCTTCTCAGATGTTTCTCTTGAGAAAACATGTCAGACAATGAATCAGATCAATTAGATCATCTCATGCTGTTGGTTCAGACTTTGTTATGTGGAAACATCTGTTTAGTTTCTTGTAGTTTAATGAAAAATAAATAAATAAATATGAATTTAAAAAAAATATGATTTGTATGTTGCATTAATAAAAAAATGCTGCAATAAATAAATAAATAAATACAAAATGTAAACAAACGTGCAGACTGACATCTAAAAAATAAGAAATGTAAACATCTTTTTCTATTGTATGTTGCATTAAAATAAAAAAAAACACTCTAGCAAAATTTATTAAAATCATTAAAAATAAATAAATAAAAACAATAAATAAATAACACACAACATGCAGTTTAATTAGTTTTTAAAATCTGCTGCAAAAGTAAATAAAAAATATTTAAAAAAATAACAAACAACATACAACTTGCAGTTTTTACAGTCCATCTAAAAAAATCTGAATTATGAAAAAAATATAAAAATATTTTTCTGTTGTACGTTGCATGAATATAAAGAAATCAACCACTGCAATAAGTTACTAAATTAAATTACTAAGAAATGTACAAATCTTTTTCTATT
>JAHKKF010510356.1:0-10331 GCA_019740295.1 Labeo calbasu | reverse complement strand
GTACTAATCATCTCACACCTGCACCTCATCACCAGCACCCTTTATAAGCACACACCGCACAACAGTCATTGTCCGGGCTCGTCCTTACGATACGGACTCATTGTGCTTCTCTCTACGAGTTCACAAACCTGATACTTACCTGTCGTTACTTACCTGTATCTCTTGTGTTCTAGTCCTGTCGTCCTTGTCTTCCAGTTCAGCCGTCCTCCAGTTCAGCCGTCCTCGTCATCCTGGATCATCTGCAGAAAGGAAAAGATCATTCATCAGCGCTTAATCCACAAGATTCCAATCAAGTCTTCAACAGTTTACTCACCTGTCAAGCCACACCCGTCTTCATCTTACCTCTGTGTTTATTCAATAAACTGTTTAACGATTTACTTACCTGGTGTTCCGTCTGCTTCTGTGACAATATCTCTTCCCTAGCCTTCAAGGTTACATCTCCTAAATGGTAACTTTCCACACATAGTAAGAGTCAAATAAATACATTCCCAAGAATCAAATCATTATATTTAGGGCCCTGATACCCTTCTCTCATGTCATTCTTATAGCAGGTTTCATAAAGCAGACCCTTACACAATATTCCATAAGCACATAGATGAGTAAAATGAATTTTTCTTTCACAATATCTAGAGATGTTCTTCCACAGGAGATACAGTTCAACTCTAGTGCATGGAGAAAAAGAATAAGATACAGAACATAAAAAAAGGTTTAGGTTTACTTATTTAGTAATACTCTTACAATGTTACTATGTTTGGACGTCAAAGCCCTTTAAAATAACTAGCAAGCAAACAAACATACACACACACACACACATAGATATAAATTTGCAAAAGAAAATTACAGATGCATGGTGATATAGGCAAAATATATATATATTGTGAAAAATGCATGTAAATTGATTTAATAAGTTTTCTCAGATCACCTGTTTTCTGTTTTCTTTGACAGCAGCTCCCTTCAGGAACATCAGGAACTTCACCTGTGCCGTAGAGGTTATTTTTCTGACACTTCTGAAATGACAGTGTTTCATGTTTTAAACACTGTAGTATGTTTGTAGTTACAAGACTGAACTATTGCAAGTGAAAGTTGGCGAATATCACCCTTACTCTACATACAGTTGTAGGGTTTTAGGTCAAATTTAAGTGATTCAATTGGGAATCGAATCCAAAGGATTTGGAATCAACTTGATTAACTGATTCAAAGTTAGCAGTTTACACTTTTATCAACTGTTCGTCCACCGAACGTTCAACTTATAATATTTTACCAACTCTGGGTGTTTATATTATCCCCGTGGCCATCGGATTATAATATAAATGAAATATTAGTTTGTTATGAGCTAGTTAGCAAAATCTAGGGCACAGGCATTACCTTATGAATAGAAAAGCAAGAGAATGTTCTTTTCAATGAAACAAGAATTTATTGAACTACTCTAAGATACACTAAACTACTAACAATTACACACACATACACACACACATATATACGGTTCAAGGAATGAGAATCTATGAAGTTTGAAGGGAATCCCAAAACTACTAGTATCTGCTACTAGTTCTTAAATTGCAACCTGAGAAAACCACAAAAACAGAGATTTGACTTTAGCTGTTCAAGGAGATTTAGCACCAGTTCAGCAAGAGATTAAGGAGACCTTGTGTTACTTGCGTTCTGGCCGAAACGGGTTTTCCTCTGTGGGCTCGTCTTAGCAGAGGGAATCGCGTCACCTCTGGTTGGTTGCCTGGTTCTTTGGATGACGTCTCTGGGAAGCCTTCTGTGGTGATTGGATAGCTGGAGAGGCTGGATGAAGCTTCGGATGGTTGCTTGGTTACCCAGATGATGCTCTCGAAGCTCAGGTGAGCGCTGGCGAAGTGTTTCTCTCGTTGTGAGCGGTTCACGCCGTCAGGGTGTTTCAAGCTGTTTCCGCTGTTCGGTGTTTCACGCAGCTCGGTCAGTTCAAGCTTCGGTTGGTTGCCTGGTTACCGAACGTGACGAGCTTGAAGTTCTTTGAAATTCGGAGTTGCAGGGTGCAAAGACTTTGAAAGTTTCACGAAGCTTTAGCTGGTTCTGTAGAGTTCTGGATGGCACAATCGCAAAGTTGGTTGAATTGGTTGAGTTAGAGGCACTTGAAATGACAGAGGGTGCATCGGTTAGGATTATCGCGAATTGGGTGAACTGATTGATCTACTTGTCAGGGTTTTGACAAGGCGGTATAGGCGTGATTTCAATCAGGTTTGTTGAGTTCTCGGGGTCAGGTTCTAAGTTAGTTTTGTCACATTGGGAAGGATGCGAAATCATAATCATGGCTAGGCTATCTATGAAGAGCCTACTTCTCATAGCACATGGGCCATGAGGGGGCTAGGAGTTGCGCTTGGGCTTAACTGTTTTTGTACTGTTTGGTAATTTGGTTTGAAAAGCGCGGTGATTAGTAAATATAGTGATGGTACCAAATTGTGACTCAGACTAATTTTTCCCATGTCACCTTAAGGTGGCTATACTTACGGCGTTGGCGGATGGTAAACAGAGTTCCTACAGCCACAGCAGCCCCAAGATTTGTTCGGGACACTGGTTGTACCCGCTTAAGTCAGCCTGGGTCACGCTCATTTTCTGTAACTGGCGCAGCATGTCGTTCACATCTAAACCACAGAGACACAAGGACACTAAATCGGGTTAGACAGTAAGGACAAGTGTCGCATGTGTGGAACAGCTTCTCGCTGCTGGGGTAAGTTTGGTCTGAGCAGTGCAGTAGAGGAGAGTGTCTAGATGATTTGTGTGGTGTGTGGAGAAGAGCGGTGTTTTCCTAGAAGGAAAGAAATTGTTAGTGGGGTGTGTGGTATAAGGTGTCGGTCTGTGTCAGCGGGTGTGGTCCTTCCTCTTTTTCTATCGGTTGGAGCCCAGATGTCTCTTTATCTGACTCTGATGGACCCATCGGAGGACTGGCTCACTGCGCCCTTGTCTGATTCTGATTCGGTAGACAACAGGCGAGAGTTTGTCCACAATTTCGTGGGGCCCCGTCCAGTGAGGTAGGAATTTCTTGGACAGGCGATGGGGAGCGTTCTGCCGTGTTTGGGCGAAACTGTAATACCACACTTTGTCTCCGACACTGAGTTCTTGGTAGGAGGCCTTTGGTTGTAATAGGCTTTCCGACCCTCTGCGCTTTTCTGGAGTTGTTGCTGCGCAAAGGAGAAAGTCATTCTCAGGTGTTGGTGCAACTCTTCCAGGTACTGGTGAATGGTATAGGCGGTGACAAGGTTCATGTCACCAGGTAGATACGGCAGGTGTAATGGTAGTGTCATGATGTGGTTTATTAGCAAGCAAGCTGTCGTTTCAGCAGTGTCGTTGGGAGCTGGAAGACACTCTACCCACTTTGTGAATTTGCACACCATGGTGAGGAACTATTTGTTACCTCGGGTTGACTGCGGCAGAGGTTCTACCCAGTCTATTTGGAGATCTGACCATGAGAAGCTCATTCCTTTCTGCTGTAGTGGTGCTCGGCGGTTTGGGCTTGATGGTTGAAATTGGCAGCACACCAGGCATCCTTTCACATATTCTGCTACGTCTTGCTGCATGTCGGGCCAGTATGCCACTTGTTTGAGTGCTTCATAGGTGGCTTTGGCGCCATGATGCCCAGCGCATGGTGCATCGTGGGCATGAACGAGCATCATCCCCCTTTGGCCATGAGGGACTACAAGTTGTGGCGCAGTATGGGGCTCAGGGACATATGTGAGAATGCCATCGTGTAGATGCAGCATGTGCTTGATGGAGTGGAGGATGCAGAGCTCAGAGGAGGCGGCCAGGTCAGAGGCGGAGATTGGGTTTGAGGAGGGGTCTGAGATGTGAGCAGCAAAAGTGTGTAGTGCTGGATCCGAGGATTGAAGTGTGAGGAGGACAGCAGCGTGAAACTGAGAGGAGAGCTCGATTTGGGAGGAGGCGGGGGCAGCAGGTGCGTGTTGGCGGCGGGTGACGACCGTAACTGCCAGGCTGGGTGGGAGGGCCTGAAGTGCCCACGGCTCTCCGTGGAGTGCACCTGCTTTGGCGAGGGCATCAGTTTGGTCGTTGAGATCTTTGTCTTGCCCTGGTTGGCGTGAATGGCCTCTGACCTTTTTCTAATAGACGATCATGTCGTGCTTTGTGACAATGGCATCGCATGCTTGGAAGAGATCTTAGTGTTTGCCAGGTTTGTTGTTAGCAGTCTTGAAGCCATTCTGTTTCCATCCCGCCAGGTGACGTGTGAAACTTAGGCGGGCATAGTTCGAGTCAGTACAGATAAGGAGTTCTTTGATGTTGTGAGATGCTATTAGTTGGGCTGGTGTGGGGCTTATGACAGGTACCGTTGGCTCAAAGTCATGGAACGACTGGTTGATGAGCCATCCCAGGTGGCTGGCTTTGGGCATGTCGATGTCTGAGGCCATACAATTGTTGAACAACACATACACAGCGTGGGATGACACCTCAATGAGGGGCGTGGCTTCCAGAGTCACTCCTAGTCTTAGGCAGGTCCTGGAGCGTTGGAAGAAGGCTAATTTGCTGTTCAGAGTTTGACCAGGTCGCATGTTGAGTCGGACACTGACACTTTCTGTAGGCAGGTATTGTGACTTCTTGTTCATTGATCATGGCACATGCATCTGGCATTGTTTGACCAGACTGAAGATTCTTGAAGTTGATTGAGGTTGTCAGTTGGTGTAACAGGGGAGCCCAGGTGACATCGTTCAGTGTGTCGATGCATGCATTATGTCTGACAATGATGTCTGCGCCAATGTAGAGATCGTGCGGTAAGTTGGGGACAACAAGGAAGTAATGGCTCAAAAGTCTGTTATTCCATTGTATGTCCACCGCACTGATTACTTTTGAAGTAGCCATCGCTGTTGATGAGGGACTGAGAGGGAAACGGCTGTGTTTGGCGACATGTGGCAGGCTCGGGTGTCTGTGCTTCAAGGCTTCGAAGAGCTTAAGACTGATGGCTGAGTTTTCAGCTCATAGGGCTAGCACTGCATCAGACATGAAGTGTCCTGGACATTAATGGCAGTATTGATTTGAAGGGGACCTGAGTCTGCGTCCCATGCTTGCAGCGAGCAGAGAAAGGGGTCTTGGTCTTTGCTGCTTGCCGTTGAACTTGAGCTTGGCCTTGGCTTTGACCTTGTGACATCACTCAGCACATTGGAGGCAGTGTCTGTCGTTTGGCACTGTGACTCGAGGGAGTCTACTGACTGGAGGGGCAGAGGCTCGCAGATTTGCATCCACATATTTAGGTGTTTAAAGTCTATTAAGGGTTCGAAGCGGTTGAACAGATCTTTCCCTATGAGAAGTGGATATGTTTTCAAGGGTGAGATGTATACTGGATGGATGAGGCTCATTGATCCCACCGTCAGGTGAATTGGGGCCAAGCTTCAGTTGTAGACCTGTGTGGGAGTATGCTTGGAGGTTCAGTTCACACCTTTGGAGTTTAAGGACGCCGTTAAGTTTCTTGGTTCTTTCTTGGACTTCTTTGAGGAGTTCAGTTGACATTAGAGTGATGTCAGCTCCTGTGTCCAAGAGGGCTTTGACTTTGATGTGGTGTTTGATGATGATAGAGAGGTAAAACTTTCTTGCTATACCTTTCTCGAAGAGATCGCCCAGGAGTTGAGGGACTGGAGTCTGGGATGAGAGTAACAGGAGGTCCTGACTGATTTGGTATTCTTCAGAGGAGTGTTCTCTGTAGTCTGATGGCTCAAATGGTCGCTGCCTTTCCGTTCTGCTGCTAGTCAGGCCGAATCTGGTTTCTCTTTCTTTTCCCACTTCTGATCCTATTCCTGGCATTTGAAAAACTCTTGCATCATCATTTTCAACAGTTCTTGTGAGTAAAGACCTGGTGAGGGCTTTGGTTCTGCTGTGGGTTCAGTTTGAGCTCGGTCAGAGTGAGATCTCTGAGAGTTCTTTCGTGGTTTCTGGGGCTGGTTGCTCCAGGGTGTGATTGTCACTTTCCCTTGGAGTTTCCGCCAGATTCCCACAAACCTTTTCCTTCCTGAGCTTCCTGATGAGGTTTGCGGGTTCCATGACCTGTCCCATCGACTCTCTTGAGGTTTTGAGTGGTCCCAGGATTTCTCCCAGTGGCGTCCAGGTGAGTGTTGTCGTCCATGCGGTCCATCCCAGCGGTTGTTCCTCTGTTTAGGACGGGTGCCAATGTGGGAGTCCCATTCTCTATTGTACGAGGATGTTCTCCATTCTTTAGGTGGCTGCTTTGCTCTCTCTGGGTGGAGGGCACCCTCGAGGGCCATTCCCTGACTCTGAGTGGTGAAGTCATAAACTGCTGCAGATTTGGTGCACTTTTCTGCTGCTATCTTTTGTTTGCCGTAGGCTTTGTGTGCCAAGTCTTGCAGTTGCTGAGACGTCATTGTCCGTGGGCACACGAGAACGCCAAGGTGATGGCTCACTCCCGGGTGAAGATTTCTCAGAAAGAGGGTTTTGAAGTTCAAGTCCTCTTCCGTGTCGGGTTTGTTGCGAGCTCCGAAGTATGCTCGTCTGAGTCGGTTGTAGTAAGCTTGAGGGGTCTCGTGGCGACCTTGCTTGGTCTCCAGGGCGGCCACCAGTCCTTGTTCTGACTCTGGATCTGCAAATTCTTTGATAAGGGCATTTCGGAGGAGGTGATAGTCCGTCTTTGTGTGGGCGGGCTGTCGGTCCAGAAAGCTCCGCACCTCAGGGCTGGAGGTAGTTTGCAGTAAATAGAGTCTATCTTTTTCTGTGACGTTGGTCTCATTTCCAGATGAAAATCAATGTCTTTCAAATAGGCTTGGATGTCTTGTTTACCTGGCATGCTTGGGTTGAACTTGGTGACGTTCCTGGCCAGTTTGTCGAGATCTTTGAGGTCCATGCCATGTGATGGTCTTGGGCTAGCTTGGGGAAGTTCTCTGAGCTTTGTTGAGAGGTTGGTTTCTTCAGAGGGAGCTGGTGAGTGTTTTAGGGTTGCTCCCTCCTCCTTTTGCTCACGTGTCAGTCCAGGAACAGTGGACCCGGTCCTGCACTGCGGGGGTGAGTTTGGGGCCCGCCGTGTCCTGGTTTGCTCAGGACGCAGTTCATAAGCATGTTTGAGTTCGTCTTTGACAGAGTCAGACTCTTCCTTCATGTGGTCTAGTTGTCACATCAGGTAGCTGATCTCTGTTCTCGCCTCATTCAGGTGGGTTTCGAGGGCTTTAATTCTGCTGTTCTTGTCTCTGAGGTCCAACTTTGCCTTTTCAAGTAGCTGTTCGGCGTAGTCTGACTTAGCTTGTTCCATCTTTTAAGAGGTGGTTGTCAGGGTTTCTCGCAGTCTGGCGATCTCCTCCTTGGCGCTTGGATCTGCCTCATCGGTGCCTTCCTGTTGGTCCTGTGCTTCCAGTTCTAGCTGCCCGATGCGTCGTTGGGCGCGTCAGTTCCTGCTGGAGATGGGCGGATTGCCTGTCGCTCAGTTTGAATGGGGCCGATGAGGGTGTGACTTAGGGAGCCAGTGATCTTGGCTAGTTCTTTGTGATTGTAGCTCTGGTTTGGATCTTGTCTCATGATGCTTGTTATGTTGTCATCCAGCTGGTCTTGTGTTTGATGTCTCAGAGATTCAGCGGCTCTGGGTAGGAGGCTGTCTGCTACAGCACTTAGCCAGGTTTCTAAGTCCTCCCAGTGGCTGACAGGGTCGGTTGTGCAGGACATGTTTTGACGCGGGGAGGAAGACCTTGACCACCGACTGACACAGACCTTGAAGAGAAGAAAAAACAACAGAAATAAAACAAACAAACAAGGCAAAACAGTTGTGTGAATGTGCGGTGTCAGGTGTAAATGTTCTGTGTGAGGTGGGCTGGTGGGAGTGTTTTCTTCAGCTATGGTCCACCGCTGGGCGTGCTTCTAACCCGTAGTCGCTGTGGAGGAGATTAGAGGGCCCGCGCAGGTGGCACAGCTAGGGACAAGGAAGAAAAGAGAACAACACACACAACACGGAACAGAGTGGTAGTCATTTGCTTCCCCCTTTCCTAAAAGGGGAGAAAGAGAGGAGACAAGAGAGAAATACAACACAAAGAACAGTAATATCTGTAGTACGACTGGTTAATGCTAATGGGAGGATGAGAGAGAGAGGGATGAATGAGAGAGAGATGAGAGAGACAGCCCACTTCTCTGACAGTAGGATGAATGCCGTCAAATTTCTTCACCCATTTTCCTACCCTTTTGTTTATGGGGTTTCAGAATATAGTGACTGTGATTGTTATTATAATCTCCTCCGTTTGAAGGAGAGAACAATGACAATATTGGTTTCTGCCCTGACAAGATTGACACCATACACCATAAAAATGCACCGTTAGATGCGGGTTACGACTGGCGACGCAACTCGGTTCTCCTGGTGACCTGCTCTGGTCTTGGTTGAGTTTTGATCCCACGATAAGGAGGGAAATAGGGAATTGAGAGTCAGACAATTTTGACACAAAACATTCAGTTATGTAAATATCGATTAGGTGTCTTTTAAAATTCTCTGCTTTTATGATCCTCACAGGTACAATCCCAAACACAGCAGCAGTAGTAGGATTAGGAGAGGACAGCTAAGAGGGAGAAGGAGAGGAAGCCCATAAAGGAATAGCAATGTTTAATTTCTGGATATTAAAGTCGCAAAACCTTAAAGATCGCTGATAATTATCACTTGTGATGCTTTGTTAGTTTTGGATTAAAGTGATTATGTTTAGGTCAAATTATCTGTATCATTGCAGTAGAGAGGAGGAAACCATACTCATTTGTGAGTTACATTACTCTCTAAGTTGGTAATGGTAATTACCAAGTGTTACAATTTGTGATGCCTCATCGAAATTTGATCAAAATCAATTATAATTGCCTTAACCAGTACGTATCATTGGGCTATGAGGAGGAAACGTAATGATCAAATGACAGTGAAGTTAAAGTGAAATTAAAATGTCAAAATCAGTAATGAAAGTTAATGATTGCTATTGAATGACGTTCCCATTAAATTTGTTAAGAGTCATCAACATTAAACTAATCAACAGGTATCATTACTATTGAATCAATCGATAAGCATCATGAAAGGGTTGAGGGAGAAACCATGATTAATCAAAGTTCAAATCAGTAATGATAGTTATTGATCAATATTAAATGATGCTAAATTGATCAAATCAATTGTAATTAAATTAATCAGTAAGCATCGTTCCGGTATAGAAAAGAATAGTGAAACTAAACATGGGAACGATAGATAATGATTAATATTTAGTGGCGTTGTCATTACCTCATAAGAACTTTTATGAAGAAATTAATAAATACGTTTGTTAAAGTACGGAAAGGTCAATCATAATTAACTTAATAAAATTAAAGCTTATGGTTTACCTGATGGAGTAAACAAATATAGGGGGAAAGGAAACCTTACACCCAAGTAATTAACAGTTAACTTTGAGATCGGTAATAATTAATGGTTGGTTACTACTGCATACAGAGAGATTTACAAATTGACTATATTCCTTTTAATGGGAGAAGAGGAGAGACAAGAGGAAATAAGTGTGAAGAGAAGGATATGAAGTGAAGAGCTCATAAGATGGGAGTTAAGGTTGAGATGCAAATTACTAAATCACTTCAACACTGTCAAACAACTGCGTTCAGCTACAATAGGCCACCAAAATGCTATGTGCTAACCACTATCCTTTGATGCTAATGGTTCTACATAGACTTCGATGCAAATGCGTTAAAATCAGTTAGCTTAGCAATGTCCAAGTCTGTTTATGTAGAAGATTTTTATTAATCAAAGTCTGAAGTGAACAAGTATAATCAATGTGAATATAGCTATGTGTGTAAACTACTATTATAATCATGTATCTCGTGTATGTACGGAGGGCCTGCAGAAGGACATAAAGAGGCCCAGAAAAGAGTGAAATGTGTAAGTTAGTTTACCATCATGACCATGTATGTAAGGAGGCATGTGGGAGAATAATCAAGTTATTCAGATATTATGATCACATGCTTTTTGAGAAAAATGTATGCATTGTATATGGATAAAACACGCCTTGTGGAAACAACTGTATAAAAGAGTGTGCAGACATAGATTTGAGAGATACTCTGCAGAGTCTCTCGGCTTCGTTGTCTCTGACAATACCCACCCAGCAAAAACTTGTCGAAAGGACGACAATGCCAGACGTCTAAACAACGTGAAAATTTGGTCGAAAAGTGAAAGACGAAAAGACGTCTATAAAAAGATGTCCAAATTACGTCTAAATATGGTTGTAAAGTGAAAGTTAAAAAGACGTCTTTTTCAGACCGAATTTCAACCGTAAATTCATGATTATATTTATCTCATATTCAAAATAAGACAATTCACAAAAGAGTACTAAAACATTTATTGACACATTAAATAC
>JAHKKF010510354.1:0-13825 GCA_019740295.1 Labeo calbasu | reverse complement strand
TGTTTTGGCAAATAAAAGTTTACTAAATATAAAGATTATCACTGAAGAACACAAAATTTTAGTCTATTCCTTAGACAAAAGCTAAATAATGGCACTATTGCATTCTGTAAAGCCGCTTATACAGCTGAATTACGCTTGCTTCATAATTTAAAGTACTTTGCACTATTATTAATTAAACCAACTTGAGAAAAACTATGACAATATTGTATTTTTAGAGCTGCTTTACAGCTGAAATTGCATATGTTTCAATAACATTAATACTGTTTTTTTCCTGGTTTATTACTACACTGCAAAAACTGCTAGTTTAAAGAGCTATTTCTACCTGATTTAACTAGGGCCCTATGAAATCCATTTAATTTTTTCCCAGATTCTGTTTATTTATTAAAAGTTTAACTAAAACTACATTTTTAAGGCCCTATGAAATCAGTTTTATTTTTTTTTCCTAAATTCTGTTTTTTTTTTTGTTTGTTTGTTTTTTTTTCAAAATTTCGTTTATTTTTTTTGTTTAAATTTTTCTGGATTCCATTTTTTTCTGTTTTATTTTTTAAATTACATTTTATTAATCAAAAAGCATGTCTAATTAATTGAAATCATGAAACCTACACAATTTGATAGCAATTTATTAAAGGTTTAGCAAAGATATTTTTTTAAGGCCCTATGAAATCAGTTTTATTTTTTTCCTAATTCTGTTTTTTTTCTGTTTTAATTTCTCCAGACTCTGTCAATAATTAAATTACATTTAATTACATACATCAAAAAGCATGTCTAATCAACTGAAATCATGAAATTTTGATTTTAACACAATTTAACAGCAATTAATTAAAAGTTTAACAAAAATTATAAATTTTCTTTTTCTTTTTCTAAAATTCAGTTTCAAATTCAAATTCTGTTTTCTCCATTAATTTTCTGGATTCCATTTTAATGGTGGTTTCATTAAATTTAATAACCAAAAGCATCTCTAATGAATTTATTGTATTAAAATATAATTTTTTTTATTTATTCCTCCTCTTTTTTTTTTTTTTTTAAAAGAGTGCATTTTAGTTGATTAAGTGATGTTAGATATATTTTTGACTTAATCTCAGTTTCACAAAATTGACCCTTAAGACTGGTTTTGTGGTCCAGGGTCACATATATGATCACATGGGTTTTACACATTTACACCGTGAAAATATGTTACACATATTTCTCATGTGATTGCACATGTGAAGTTCATGTGGTTTTTCTGTAAGGAAAGACACAATTTCATTTCATTTTTAGGTGAGCTTCTCCTTTAAACTAATGCTGGATCCAACTGCTTCGTATTTACTCATTCAACTTTAATCTCCACTAACCAGATGAACAGCAGGACCCCCAGGCTCCAATAATCGACTGCTTTTGTATATCCTACAGTCGCAGCGTGTGTGAACACCTCCGGGGCGAGATATGTGGGTGTCCCGCAGAGCGTCTTCATCAGTGAGGATTCCTCCAAAATCTTGGACTGATTAAAATCCGTAATCTACAAAGCATTGAGAATTCACATGTGTTGGCGAAGCAGGTTATCTCAGGTTCAGGATTATTTCTGTGCATCCCATTTCAACTACAAAGACAAAGGCTTGGCTGGATCGCTGAACTTTGGAACTGTTACAATTAAAGGAGAACGATGTCAGGAACTGTGGCAAAAGATAGCTCAGGTAAACACACCTTAATCAAACAGATGTCATCATGTGAAGCCAGCAGCACATTCTCGGGCTTGAGATCTCGATGAATGATCCCATTATTGTGGAGATACTGGAGAGAATAAAACAGAACATTTTCTATATTTATATCTGCATTTTACCTCTGCTATAGCTTGTTTCCTAGTCTAGCTTTCTTATAAACCTGCCATTATACAATATGCATATGAATATTATTGGTTCTGTAACAAAGTCTAAGTGGTTTTGGATAAATACATGTGCTAAACGCATTCTTTACTGAAAAGTGATTAGCCTTTAAAAGCACACTGGCATGAGATACTATGCATAAGTAACGACAGAGTATAAAAATTAGTATATTTTGAGGAAAAACGTGATATTTTTAGGATGAATCCATCTCATATTGAGACACTTCCATTAACTTAGCATACCAACTATAAAATTGAGTTTTTAGAGTGTTTTATATGATTTTTTAAACCAAAAAGTATAGAGATTTATTATAATGACATTTACTGGTTATCAGCCACAACTAAAAATAGTTAAAAAATATATCAACCAGAAAACCAAGTTACCATTAAAAATACCCCAAAAAAGTTCAAAAGTTTGTGGTTAGTAATATTTTTCTTAAAAGAAATTAATACTACTATTTAGCAAGGACGCATTAAATTGATCAGAAGTGACAGTAAAGGTATTTATTCAATCAAAATATTTCTATTTTGATCCAAAGTCAGCAAAAACAGTAAAATTCTGAAATATTTTTACTATTTAAAATAACTGCTTTCTATTTGAATTTATTTTGAAATGTAATTTATTCCTGTGATCAAAGCTATCATTACTCCAGTCTACAGTGTCACATGATCGTTCAGAAATCATTCTAATATGATGATTTGATGGATAGAAAGATCCAAAGATCAGCATTTATCTGAAATAAAACGCTTTTGTAACATTATACACTATACCACCATTCAAAAGCTTGGAGTCAGTATATATATATTTGGGAAAGAAATTATAGAAATTAATACTTTATTTTAGGATGCTTTAAATTGATCAAAAGTGATAATAAAGACATTTATAATGTTACAATTTTCTATTTCGATTCATTAAAGATAATAATAAAACATAATAATAAAAATAATATATATTTTTTGAGCAGCATAATATTAGAATGATTTCTGAAGGATCATGTGACTGGAGTAATGATGCAAAGCTTTGAAATCACAGGAATAAAATCCATTTTAAAATATCTTCAAATAGAAAAAGAGTTATTTTAAATAGTAAAAATTTTTCACATTTTTTTACTGTTTTTGCTGTACTTTAGATCAAAAAAAATGCAGGCTTGGTGAGCAGAAGAGACTTTAAAAAACATTAAAAATCTTACTGTTCAAAAACTTTTGACTGATAGTGTATATTTTTTTCAACTATATTGAAACGGAAAAAAGTTGTTTTAAATTGTAATAATATTTCACAATGTTCTTTATTATATTTTACTTATTCAAATAAATGCAGAACACAAGACTTCTTTTAAAAAATTTTGTACGTTAGTGTAGTTGCCCTTTGAACATAGCGCTACAAAGTTGTCTATCTATGGATATGCAGTGCAGGTTTATTCTTGTGTTCTAAAAAAACAGAGAAGATGCTGTTTGAAGACTCTCTCATCAAGACGTACCTCCACAGCCTTGAGCATCTGATAAAAATAGAGTTTGGCGATTTCTTCCTCCAGCTGTTTCTTGGCCTTGATCCTGCCAAACAGCTCTCCTCCTTCAACACTATTCACAGCACAGAGAAAATTAAAAATTCATCAAAAAGCATGTTCAAAAGTTATAAAAAATAACTGAAATTGTGTATCTGCTATGTTTAAGAACATATCATCTTTCAACAAATCATGAGAAAACAGAAAGAAAACAAACTTTATCTTTATAACTGACTAACTATTTGTCTTTATAACTGAGTAAAAGGATTTGCCTCAAGGTCCTGCTTTAATATAAGAATAATTAATGCTTTGAAAAAGTGTTTCCCTGTCTAGTAACTAGTAATACAGGTAGAAATAATTTGTAAACAAGTAAAATCTGACAGTAAGTTCATGTTCGTAACTATTTCCTAATAAAACACCACAGGGAGGGACTTACTACTCCAAAACAATGTAGTACGAATCTTCTGTCTGGTAGAAATCTTCTGTCTTGATCAGGCACGGCTGCAGGAAAGAAAAAAAAAGAGATATGAATGAGCTGTTTTATCTATTGCTCTGTATCATTTAAAAACGCATTCACAACTTACATGATCAATTTTCTTTAAAATTTCAATTTCCCGTTCGGCATTTCGTGTGGCCGTCTGTTGGAACACAAACAGAACAATGTAATAGTTAATAATATGAGTAATCCCCATTGAAATAGCTTTCTCACAACATCAAAACGTTCTAAATTGAAAACAAAACCATAGATTTCGAAATTTTCAATATCACTGCAAAAACAAATTATCATCTTCAAATGACACAACTTATAGAGTACATGCATAAAGTAACAGATTTTTTTTTTTTTTTTAAAGGAATGTCTATTAAATTGATCAAAAGTGACAATATACTCTATTATGATGCTACAAAAAAGTTCTTTTGAACTTTCTATTTATCAAAGAATCCTTAAAAATATATCACAGTTTTCACAAATCAGCTTATATTAAAATGATTTCTGAAGGATCAGGTGACATTAAAGACTGGAGTACTGATTCTGAAAATTAAGCTTTGCATCACAGGAATAAATGACAAAAAACAGCTTTTTAAAAATGTAATAATATTTCACATTTGTACTGTAATTGGGTTGTTGACGTGACATGCCATTTTCACTGTCCTACAAAATAAAAAGATTAATATTGTCGTTATTTTAAATTCAGTAAATTGTTTAACGTTTCTTTGTCCTACATGGACCTGTGGTTACAAAAACTGCAGTGCTATTCGATTTTTTTTTATTTTTGAGCCAAATGTCAAAATTGTCGTATGGTGTGACTGTCTCAAGCATGGTTCAATAAATTAAAAATTTTTTAAATTAAAAATGAAAACATAAAAATGTTAATAAATACCTCCGGCATAACTGTGAAGGTGTATGTTTTAGTAAATGGCAATTATTGTTTTCATCCGTAAATTTCTGAAAGCGTAGGAACTTCATACATTTTGTCTCTGAAAACCACGTTCTTTTTGTGACACCATATCCTGATTTTAAATCGGCCAATTTCAGAGAAAACTTTAATTCGTTAAAGGACCCCATTAATGATCATGTTACTGAAGCCCTTGTGAAGCCCATGACATTTGCACTTGGTAAAATTATGTCTCAGAATTGTTCAAATATTTAACTTTTTTGGAACCACTACAAAAGTGTTACATTTTATTGTCCTTTGGTGTGACACCACTAAATTATATTTTATAATTAAAAACTGCATGTTAAACCACATAATCATGGACAATTATGCAAATGTGTCTTGCTAACCGCTAACGATGACAGGTTAGTTTGGAATAGCAAGGTCATTAATTGACATAAAAAGCTGAAACGTCCCATGGTGTGACAGAAAATGTCCTCTGGTGTGACGCCTGTACTGTCACACCACAGGTTAAGGTTTTTTTAAGAGGCATTTTAAATTTATTTAAAAAATAAGATGTTTAACTCCTTTTAATTATTGTTTTAAATAATTTTCAGTGTTCTTAATTGCAACATATATATATATATATATATATATTTTTTTTTTTTTTTTTTATTATTAATTAAATGTATTTTTGATCAAATAAATTCCGCCATCTCAAACTTTAAATCTCAATTGGTTTATGTTTAATATCATTTCTAAATGTAAACTATACTGTCATACTGCTCAATGTGGACTATAAAGCATTAAAGTATTATACACACTGACTGTATGCATTTCTGTGAATCAGAGTGCATTGTGAAAAGCACTATGCAAATAATATGCACACTGTCAAGTGAACACATCCTGTTCTCACCCCTATTGATGGGAAGTCATGTTTGTTTATAGTTTTCAGAGCAACTTTTTTACAGGTTTCCTTTTCAATGGCGAGCTTCACTTCACCACAGACACCTCTGTCAGAAAACACAAATAGAAGTTTATGGGCCAAGTACAGTAAACTGCTAAAACAAATGTATGTGTCAAATAAAACAGTATTGTGCAGGAAGCTCCTGTGGTAAGAAATGTCTGCTAGGAACATAAACGCAACATAATGAAGCTAAGAGTAACTCACTACATGATATTCATGAATTTCATCATATTCATGGTTTCATGAAAATCAAGTTCACTTACGTTCCAATCTTTCGCGCTATGTGGTATTTTTTGCTGAACTCTAAAGGAAGGTTTGGCTGATCGTCTCCCATCTTATCTATGAACATAAAAACTGTGGAAAGAAAGAACCAACGTTCAGAGCTACAGCTTTTTGTCCTTTTTAGACCTTGAAAGCCACTGGACTCTTATTTGTATGCAAAAATAACATTAGAATGATCATTTTCAGGTGACTTATTGAATTTTACATTTCATAAGGTCCTGTAGAAACCTCATCTAAATGACTAACCTTGATGTTTTTGTTCTGCTAGGGCAATAACAGAGTTATTGCTAAGAAGTCTTTGCTTCCCATTTCCTATTTTCTCATCGTCCACCCACGTGCCGTTACCACTGAGGTCCTCGACGTAGACGAGATTCTCATCCTGAAACAGCAGAAAAGTAAAACAGCCTATGTTTTAATTTAAAAGGGCAATCTGTAAATATTTATGTTGTCAAGTGAGACCTGATGTCATTGTTTAAACCTTTTTTTAATGAGGGAAAAAATACAATAGTAAAACTGAGTAAACTATTGTCATATAGAAACACAGTCAAACCAAAAATGATTCAGACACCAGATACAATTTTTTTTTTTTTTTTTACTAGTAGGTGCAGGACACTATAGTTCAATTATGTAAGTGAGGATAGCAAAATAAAGTAAACTGTGACATATTATACCCAAGAATTCTTCATACAGTGGACTACCAGTAAAACTGAAAAACCAAAAATTATTTAGGCACTTGACCTGACCATGTTTTGCTTAAGTGTTGTTTCTTTAATTGCTAATGTGAACTTTTTACACCACAGACTGAACAAAATTAAGCATTGCTTGGTAATTGGTCAGCGAAGTATTGATAGTTGTGAAAACATTGTCATATTAACAATTGTCTGAATTTTTGGTTGACTGTAATCCATTACATACCTTTCTATCAAAGTTAGTAATTTTGGTTTGACTGTATATTCTGATGAGAGTTGATAAAAACACATTTAACAAAGAGCTTCTTAATGTTGGTCTTACCCTAAAAATCCTAAAGTGCTTCTTGCTGTATGTCCTGAAATGTGCTGACCGTTTTACAATGGCATTGGTTAAGGAGTAATCGCATGCGCTATCCCTTCCAAAGACGTACTGATTTTCTACACAATCTGGAAAACACAAAAATGAGCCATATTTAGTACTGTTATTGTTCAATAAAATTGTTTAAATCCTTTTTTGTTAATTGAAATAAATGTGATTTAAAATATAAATATTAGATGAAAACCTAAACTTGCAAAACCTTAATAAAAATGAGAAATATTGCTATGACAACTAGTTGAAGAACAAAAAAAATACTAAAAAATAAATTAAAACAAAACAAATTCAAATAAAATGATATAAGCACACAACAACATTACTAAAACTAAAATTAAAACTGAAAATATAAAAATAAAAACCAAAATATTAATAGATACTATAGGAGTATATAAAACTAAAACAGTACTGGCCATACTCCTGTTATATGTTCCATAATAGCTCAACAAGCTCATCGCTGTTAAAGGGGTCATTGGATGCCATTTTCCACAATTTGATATGATCCGTTAGAGTCTTAATGAAAAGTTTATAATATACTTTGGTTAAAAATCCTCAATGGTTGTGTAAAACAACACCCTTTTTACCTTGTCAAAATTAGCTCTGCAAAAATCATCTCATTCTGAGGGATTGTTCCTTTAAATGCAAATGAGCTCTGCTCGCCCCGCCCCTCTCTACTCTCTGCTGCTCTGAGAGATTGTTTACTTTAGCCACACTTAACGCGTTTAGCCGCTAAACTTGCTAACTAGCACGTTATTAGGAAAGGTGATTGCAGAGATTCATAAAAAAAAAACCCTTATACTCACTTCTGCTGTAAGTGAAGCTGGATCACGAATGATTCGCGCGAACATAGATGCATTTATATAGATCGGGAGGTGCATTTCCTTCACAAACAAACGTAATCTACTGCATCTTCAGCTGCTCAGATGTCGGGAGTAAATGACGACCACTATGTTCATTATTACATCCAGCAACACAACACCTCAATCGCTCANTTGGAGATATTCTTGTCTAACTTACATCCCTGCTCTGGCATCAAAACAATGGAGGCTGGACTGTTACAGCTGATCTGAGGTAAGACGCTCATGTCAATAAACTATCAAACAACATGTAAAAGTTTGCATCCGATGACCCCTTCAAAGGAATGATCTGTATTTTCTGTACATTACATCTGTACATTAAAACAAATAAATATTAGGGTAAAACACATAGAAGGCAGTGATGGGAAAACGGCATTATAAATAAACAGCGTTATTTTTTTTTCCAGTAACAAATAATCAAAGGAATTACTGTTTTCCCAGTTACAACACCGTGACAATAAACCAATAATAAAATGTGGCTTTACTATAATTTATTATAACATTATTATAATTTTATTTTCAGTTCATCAGTGTACCTGTACTTGACGAACTGTAAAGTAGTAAGTAAGGGGACATGAGCCATCGTTTTTTGTCTCATACACACAAAAAGAAAGATACAGAGCGGAGAGTCTTATAACATGCAGAATTGACGTGCACCATGTAAACAATATTCTTTGTTGTATTTTCCTGTCAAAATAACGGAGTTCCTTTGGAATTCTTCAGCTTTTAAAGTGGTCATCGGATGCCCATTTTCCACAAGTTGAAATGATTCTTTAGGGTCTTAATGAAAAGTCTATAATATACTTTGGTTAAAAATTCTCAATGGGTGTGTAAAACAACACCCTTTTACCTTGCCAAAACCATCTCTGCAAAAATCATCCTGTTCTGGTCGAGGTTGCTTTAAATGTTAATTAGCTCTGCTTGCCCCGCCCCTCTCTTCTCTCTGTGGAGTGACGAGCCTGTTTACTTTAGCCGCAATTAGCCACTAAACTTGCTAACTAGCACGTTATTAGGAAAGAGGAATTGATTCATAAAAAACCCTAATACTCACTTCTGCTGTAGGTAAAGCTGGATCACGAATGATTTGCGCGAACATAGACGCATTTATGTAGATCGGGAGCCGCATTCCCTTCACAAACAAATGTAACCCACTGCATCTTCAACGGCTCAGATGTCAGGAGTAAATGACGACCACTATGTTCATTATTACATCCAGCAACACAACACCTCAATTGGAGATATTCTTGTCTAACTTACATCCCTGCTCCAGCATCGAAAGTCAGGAAAATTTTTATTAATTTCATTTAATTTTCATTCACTTAACATATTTAATATTGGGGGAATCCAAGTTATTTGACATATCTAAACATTTTTTTTTAAAACGTAACACAACAGTTACTTTCCCTGGTAATTAGTTACTTTTATAATGGTGTAACTCAATTACAATTTGTGAGAAGTAACTAGTAACTATAACTATTTACTTTTTTAAAGTAACATGCCCAACACTGAAAGAATGTGACCAGTGTTTAAGGGTGTTTATAATCAGAAATGGGAGGCTAAAATTAAGTTTAAAGCACTAAAGCTGTTTTAAAGGTAAGAATGCTGAATGCTTGAAATACTGATGTAGTTTGTACCAGGTAAACAGTGTTTTATGAATAGTTATATCATGTCCTTAACCGGCAGTCCTTGCACATATTATGTCAGTTACTAGTTTTAAATGTTCAAAACAATGAAATTATCTTCAATGGTATCAAAATCACATTACAAATATTGTCAGTTGCACTTAACGTGGGCTGAACCTGGAACAGTGCATTAATAACATCTATTTGACTGCTTTTAATATGATCGCCCTTACTATACATAAGGTAAGAGCTCAAAAATGCAATCCATTTGGTCTGTAATTGATACCACTCCTGTTTAAAAACCCTTGGGAAACTAAATATAATGCTTCATATGCAGGAATAGCCAGCAGAAGAACTCAAATCCACTAAAGCTCTCACATTACTCACTTTTGTAAATCAAATTAGACAATACACTTAACTGAGCACGCTCAATCCATGCACCAAGGGAATGACACGGCCCCACACCTGACGCTGAACTTCCTCCTCGTCTTCAGGAATAGACTGTAGTTCCTGGACCGGTACTGTATCTACAGAACTTAGAGTCCCTGAGCCTGAGGAAGAGCCCTGGCTTGATGATGTTGGGGCGGATGAGGAGCTGGATCCAGGCTGTGATTGTGTTTGGGATTGGGTCTGGGACTGACTGTGGGATTGTGATTGACCACTGGGTCCAGGTTCCTCAGACATGATGTTTAAACTCTGGGAAGTACACACTGAAAAATGAAGAAAATGTCAAAAACAGTACCTAACTCATATGAAGAGTATGATTAAAGTCCAAAACTTGTTTGAAATGGAATATTAGCTTAAAACATAATTCTGCATGGTATACACTATAATGATAAAGGTTTACATGTTTTAAAAGTATGCATGTCGTTGTCTTCAACATGTTGCATGTGATTTTTAGTCATTTGTGCATGGAAAAATATATTTAGAATTTCTGCCAATTAAATATTTAGTTTCAAACCTGCTCACTGCAAAAAATGTGTCATGCTTTATAGAAAAGGAGTCATATTTAATACTGTTTTTGTTAAACAAAACTGTTAGAAATCTTTTTTGTTAATTGAAATGAACTTGCATGCATTAAAATTTAAATACAAGACAAAAACCTAAACTAAAACTAATCTAAAACTCACATAATTCTGCATGGTATACACTAGAATGACAAAGGTTTAATTGTTTTAAAAAGTATGCAAGTCGTTGTCTTCAACATGTTGCATGTGATTTTTAGGTCGTTTCTGCATGGAAAAATATATTTATAATTTCTGCCAATTAAATATTTAGATTTCAAACCTGCTCACTGCAAAATTTTATCATGCTTTATAGAAAAGGAGTCATATTTAGTACTGTTTTTGTTAAAAAAAAAAAACTGTTAAACATCTTTTTGTTAATTGAAATGAATTTGCATGCATTAAATTTAAATATAAGACAAAAATATAAATTAAAACAAATGTAAAACTCACATAATTCTGCAGAGTATACACTATAATGATAAGAAATATGCATGTTACATTGTTGTCTTCAACATGTTGCGTGTGATTTCTAGTCATTTGGGCATGGAAAAATATATTTATCACTTTTGACACTGCAAAAATTGTCAAGTTTTTTAGGCCTAGTATAATATAATATTCCTGGTATTTCCAGGTTTTCCATGATAGATAAGGATACTGTATACAGCACATTTTTTCACTACTACGCGATGTGTGCGACAGGTCGTTCTGCAGTGCTTCATGGCTTTAAATGTTTAAATTATATTATATTTTAGCTAAAGCTAATTCCTTTTGTCAAAGGTCTTTTTGGTGTTCAATGCATCACATACTATTTAATTCCATCTTTTTGCAGATATCTTTCAATTTTCTTCTGAATTCTGGAACCTATAATGCTTAGCCTTAATCAGAAATAATGTACATGAATAAAGTTAAAGAAGACTAAATAAGAGAAGATGCATACAACAAAACCCTTTTTGAAAATAGATTTTTCATGGGGGTATAAAAAACAAGAGATCAACGATGCCAAGCCTTATAAATCCAGGTGAAAACCTTTTCTTTATATTTAAATTCTAACAACAAATGTACTTATATGATCTTATTAGACCCAGTCATACTGGGGGCAAATTGGGGTTGACAGATCTGTGCATCAATTATGTACTTTGGAAGAAAATTAATTGTTTTTACATCCAATGACCTTTGCCACGTTCAGATTCTGAGAGCATTTAGGTCGGACTAATTTCATGCACCACCGACACCAATGCAATCAAATGACACTTGATAAGAAAACAGACTAAAGAAGCAAGTAGATTAAATAAGACTTGTCTATTTTGCAAATAAAGTCACTTTGGTTACTTCTGCTGGGTCAAATGTACACAGATTCACTTTTAGCGACCGATGCAACATGCTGTTGCTTTTTTCATCAGAAATACTCATTGATAGAACATCCACATGGCCATCAGATCATCTAATGATGATTTTCAATCTCCTACCCTAATGCATACCTTAATCAAGTCCTGTTTTTAAAAGGAGAAAACTTGCAGAAGTGGGTTATCAGGCCGCGTGAGCCGCGCATCAAATCTGCCGGGAAAAGCCATACATTTCCATCAATGAACTTCCCATAACATCATTCAGCCAATCAAAAGCCAGAGTACAGGCTCACGGGAAATGTAGTTTATAAAACATTCAGTGGTAATTAATTATATATTCAGTTATACATTATATATATTTTGCTTTGTAAGTTATTTTAAGCATTATTATTATTACTATTATTATTATTCATTGGTGGTGCTATTGTTGTTATATTAGTTGAATACTACTTCTCGAGAGGTGTATGACATAATGACACAATATAACACAAATAACGCATACAAGTGTAGTAAATAGATATAAATCAAGAAAATAAATGAAGATAAGTGATTAAACGCAATAGCCTCCGTTTTAAAACAAACGGGTTACAAAAAGCTTTACCAACTTCTGCAAAATATATATTTATTTTATTTACTATATTTTAATGTGGGAGGGAAATACATTTTTTCAGTACAACTGTAGCTTTGAGTTAACATTGGATTAATATCAAGGTTTGCTTATTTAAGGCATTTTGTTGTTGTTGTTGTTGTCATAAAGTTATTCGCGATCAAACAATAATAGACTCAGTTTCATTCTAGTAATTACAGTCATTATTCACAGATAACATCAAACCAATAAAAATAACACAACAAAGACGAATAAATACGTTAAACTGTTTTAAAAGTACAAACTTTTATTTTGACAAAATCTCTGATGTGCATGACAGGAAGTAACGTGCTAACATTCTATAAGCCCGATTTTATTTTAGTCATGATAACGCTATACAGACTCCGATTTTTGTTAACATCACACGGATTTAAACATGCAAAGACATTTATATCAAACGGACAACTTCTTAATCTCGTCGTACTTCCGTGTTTCGCTTCAGGAAGAGCTGTCAGTTGTTACAGGAAAGACATTAATGGTGTTTCTCATTGTAATACAGTTAAAGGACGCTTAACTCTGAACTCTTTCAGCACTGCCACAGTTAACAAACTCTGCTGGAAATGCGGATCTTCTGCTGCACTATTTTTCTGTTCATCCTGTAATGTGATCCAACCTCCTGATGACAAGACGAATTATTTTGACATCTTGAACTGGTGAGTTAACTGGCGGTGTAGTTTATAGGTCGTTGTTATAGTTATGAATTAATCACTTATGTATTCACGGATTATATTCTCTGGCTTTTTGGTCTTGAGCTTCCAAAAAGTTTTATTTTTTACTTACTTTCATTACTTAAAAGCCATAACATTGTTATCATACAATACAGATGATACAGTAGTTGTTACATAATAACAGATACAGTTTCACTATACAAATCTTTCATTATAGTAGTTCATAATCACATCATATATGTAACTGAATATGTTTGTCTTTCCTCAGTGAACAAAGATTTTCTTTGGACACCCAAAAACTTCAGAAAAGATACTTGGAGCTGCAAAGAGCTCTTCATCCTGACAACTTCAGCCAGAAGTCATCGGTAATGGACTATACATACAAAATTGTTACAGTATATTCCATACTTCATTCATGTTCACACTTCACATATGTTTAATAACAGTGCCCGATATTAAGTGGATGAGTATTTGTTTTGAGGTGTAGTTTATTGGTATGGTTTTGTATCTCATAACAGTGCTTAGAGATACTGTAGGGATGCAAAATATATGGTGGCCATATGTGTTTAAAAAATAAGCGATTTACTAGGTGGACTTTTCAACTATGAGTTCAAAATGTACATTAAATGGATAGTGAA
>JAHKKF010510353.1:0-25971 GCA_019740295.1 Labeo calbasu | reverse complement strand
TATCATTATAGAGTAGATTTGTACATACACTGCCAACACACATTAATGTTCAAACAGCATGAAAAAGTGAACTTAGCATCTGATCACCCCTTTAAGTATATTATTTTTTTCACTAGGGTATCCCTTTATGATTTTATATTTAATAATTTTGAAACCTAACAAACTTAATTTTTTAAAATGTTCTGCTTAAAGTTCTATGCGGTTGCTTAAAATAAATACCACTAGGTGTGATATTTTGCTATCTAATGCAGTGACATTCAGACATTTTAAAATGCGTCCTAAGCATCCAAATATTCTGTGGGGTAGTAGGAATATTTTATGTGTGGGATTAAAAAATTGCTTACAGGAGCTTTAAGCTCTCCAGTAATTTGATACCAGCAACTCCCATGAATACGACAGAAACCAAACGTGGTGCAGAGCAGCGATACGGCGTTCCTTAGCTGACGAATATAAACATGAGTGTGTGGGATTCCAGATGATGTCATGACTAAACAATCTAACACTGCTGCACCACGACCACACACACATACACACACACTCACTCCGAACAACCACAGTTTATTTTTAGCCTTTTTAAAGACATTGCGACAATGAGTCTTTGTGAAGGTCTGGAAACTTTTTTGGGGTGATTTTGAAGTATTACAGGCAGCCACACAAGTTTTTTTTGTGCAATCACAGACGAGTAGGGGAGAGAGGGGGGTTCTCAAATGGTTTGTGTTTGTTAGGGGTTATGTGTGTGCGTGAGAGTTCATTTTTAGCTCAAGTCCGAGATAAGACTAAATACTTCAGACTGCACAGCTGTTAAGCATTACACTGGATAGTAATTAATGGTGCTTGCTAAATTGTCCTATTTTGTCTATAAACAATTGACTTTCACTTTGCGGATCACAAAACAGGCCACAGACTGATACTGACACACTTCCTTGCAGAATACCCTAGAAACCTTCTTGAAATATCATTTACTGTAGCAACTACTAAAAACGCCCTAGAAACCACCTTTCAAAGTCTTAAAAACTACTCAGAATGCCATAGCAACCACATTTTCTTCAGAAAATACACCAATCTGTTTGTTTTCAATTAAGGTTACTACAAATAGTTACCTAACTGTTCATACTAACATCTGCTAAATATTCTTCCCCTGACGAACATGGGAAAATGCTATGAACTCATTCAACATAGTTTTAACATGAATCTAGTTCTTTTTTAAGAGCCATTTTCATTACTGTAAAACATGATTTGTCAAAATTGCAAATAAAACATTACTGGAGTGTGCTTCTATGTCAGTTTCACCTTGAATTTAATACTACCTGATCTCATGATGGAAATTGGGGGTGGAGAAGTGTAGGAAAGAAGAAAAAGAGATGTAGCTAAAAAACAGCGATTTAGGTATAGTGCAGATGCTACATTATTTAAAACATCACAGAGTTATAGCGCCACTTATGGACATTTCAATATCACATCAAATACATGTACGTTCAAAACCTGAACGTAATATATTGCGAAACGTACATGGCGGCACAGTACGTATTTCACGTCTTGCGAAAACATTCCCCCAGGTCAAGTTGATTTGATATGTTACTTTCTACCAAATCCTACTCGGTGTAGAGTGTGAATTGGCTATAATGTTTTTATAGATTTATATATTTTATTTTATAGATTTTATAGATGTTTTTGTCACACTTCAGGTCTTTCAGATCAGCATATTGGTTCCTGGGATCTTTAAAGCATTAGTAGATGGCTCTCTAACAAGAACATCACAAAATAAAAGTTGCTAAAACAGAAGTTGTTACCGATGTGTTATCAAGGTGTTTTGGTTGATTCCTTACTAGTCCAATTAAGATAAAATTGTGTGTTTTCACAATGAGGGTTTTGCAGTCATGCTATGGATGAAGCATTTTGGGTGAAAAGAACAATTTTTCTTAGTGTGAAGAACATTTTTCACCTTGAATTTAATACTACCTGACCTCATGATGAAAAAATGTACCTGTGGGAACTTTTTTGCAAGACGAAATACATCCCAATAAGTACATATCACTGCAGTTTCCAACAGAAGTGAACATGATGTAATCATTTTCATACATAGTTATGATTACAGCTCAATATGTTTTACTTTCTGGATGTAACAAGCTTTGGAATTGGACTTAGGATGCGGAATCTTTGAGTACGAATCCTGTGAAAAACAATTCACGATGAAAGAGCTGAAAGATGAGCGACTGAAAAATGTGGGTTATCAGGGTTTTGGTAAGCTCCTTACTAGTCCAAGTAAGATAAAAGTGTTTCCACAATGGGGGTTTTGCAGTGATGCCATAGATGAAGCATTCTGGGTGAAAAGATTATAAAAGAATCATTTTTCTTAATGTGAAAAACATTTTTCCACTATAAAGAACCTTTTGTGTGATGAAAGGAAGGTTCCATGTCTGTTAAAGGTCATAGATCATAATAGATGCCAAGAATGTATGATATTTTGGTTCCTAAAACAACATTTAGGTGATTACTTCACACATTTTTCTCATTCAATCTTCAGATCTTTAAAGGTTTAGAGGAACATTGAGGTCTGTCTGCTTTTGAATGAAAGCTGAATCATTTTACAGAGCAGAGAGGATGGAAATTGGGGGTGGAGAAGTGTAGGTGTAGCTAAAAAAACAGCATGTCTGTGATTGTGTTTTTACATCACATTCACTTTTGTTCATACTATCGCGTAGGTTTAGGAGTAGTGCAGACGGTACGTTTTTTTAAAAACATCACCAAGCATTAGAGTTATAGCACCACTCATGGACATTTCAACGTCACATAAAACATACCATATGTACGTTCATCTGTTCCTAGGGGGGGGAATCCTGAACACTCTTTTAGTGCCATTTAGTGGACATTTCACATCAAATATGTCAAGAAACATACATGGCGGTACGTATTTCATGTCTTGCATAACTTTCCCACAGGTATGTTTTAGTCACAAGATCCAGTTAATTTGATGTTATTTTCTCCCAAATCCTACTTGGTGTAGAGTATTGAATTGGCAATAATGCTTTTTTGAGATGTTTGTAATCACATTTCAGGTCTTTCAGTTCAGCATATTGGTTTCTGTGATCTTTAAAATATTACTAGATGGCTCTCTAACAAGAAATGGTCACACAATAAAAGTTGCTAAAAACAGAAGTTGCTACTGATGCCCGAATGTTGTGTCTGTTTGTAGTGTGTCGCTAAGCGGGTTGCCAGGGCGTTTTGGTTGGTTCCTTACTAGTCCAAGTAAGATAAAATTAGTGTTTCCACAGTGGCGTTTTGCAGTGATGCTACGGATGAAGCATTTTGGGTGAAAAGAATCATTTTTCTTAGTGTGAACAACATTTTACCACTATAAAGAACCTTCTGTGTGATGAATGGAAGGTTCCAAGTATGTTAAAGGTCATAGATCATCACAGATGACAAGAGAATGTATGATATTTTGGTTCCTAAAACAGCATCTAGGTTATTACTTTGCATGTTTTTTATCCAATCTTCAGATCTTTAAAGGTTTAGAGAAACACTGAGATCCATCTGCTTTTTGAATGAAAGCTGAATCATTTTACAGTGCAGATTGGACGGAAATTGGAGGTGGAGAAGTGTAAGAAAGAAGAAAAAGAGGCGTAGCTAAAAAACAGCATGTTTGTGAGTGTGTTTTTACATCACATTCACTTTTGTTCATACTATCGAGTGGGTTTAGGTGTAGTGAAGATGGTACATTATTTTAAAACGTCACAGAGCATTAGAGTTATAGCGCCACTCGTGGACATTTCAATATCACATAAATTACATGTACGTTCATCTGTTCCAGGGGAAAATACCCGAACACAGTTTTAGTGCCACTTAATGGACATTTCACATCAAATATAATTGTGAAATGTACATGACAGTACAGTACGTATTTCACGTTTTGCGAAAACGTTCCAACAGATATGTTTTCATCACGAGATTAAGTTAATTTGATTTGTTACTTTCTCCCAAATCCTATTTGGTGTAGAGTTTTGAATTGGCTGTATTGTTTTTTGAGATGTTTTTGTCACAGTTTAGGTTTTGCAGTTCAGCAGGACACCGGCCCTCCAGGAACAAGTTTGGTGACCCCTGATCTAGTTGATTACTGTACATTTTTTCATTCAGTCTTTGGATCTTTAAAGGTTTAGAGGAACATTGAGGTCCATCTGTTTTTTGATTGAATGCTGAATCATTTTACAGAGCAGAGAGAATGGAAATTGGGGGTGGAGACGTGTAGGCGTAGCTAAAAAACAGCATGTTTGTGAGTGTGTTTTTACATCACATTCACTTTTGTTCATACTATCGAGTGGGTTTAGGTGTAGTGAAGATGGTACATTATTTTAAAACGTCACAGAGCATTAGAGTTATAGCGCTACCCATGGACATATCAATATCACATAAAAAACATGTACATTCATCTGTAATCATCTGAGATTAAGTTGATTTGATATGTTACTTTCTCCCAAATCCTACTCAGTGCAGAGTTTTGAATTGGCTATAATGTTTTAAGAGATTTATAGATTTTATTTTATAGATTTTATAGATGTTTTTTGTCACACTTCAGGTCTTTCAGTTCAGCATTTTGGTTTCTGGGATCTTTAAAGTATCATTAGATGGCTCTCTAACAAGAAATAGTCGCAAAATAAAAGTCGCTAAAAACAGAAGTTGCTACTGATGCCCGAATGTTGTGGCTGTTTGTAGTGTGTTGCTATGCAGGTTACCAGGGTGTTTTGGTTGGTTCCTTACTAGTTCAAGTAAGATAAAATTAGTGTTTCCACAATGTGGTTTTGCAGTGATGCTATGAATGAAGCAGTTTGGGTGAAAAGAATCATTTTTCTTAGTGTGAAGAACATTTTTCCACTATAAAGAACCTTCTGTGTGACGAATGGAAGGTTCCAAGTATGTTAAAGGTCATAGATCATCATAGATGCCAAGAGAATGTATGATATTTTGGTTCCTAAAACAACATCTAGGTGATTACTTCACAAGTTTTTTTTCATCCAATCTTCAGATCTTTAAAGATTTAGAGGAACACTGAAATCCATCTGCTTTTTGAATGAACGCTGAATCATTTTACAGAGCAGAGAGGATGGAAATTGGGGGTGGAGAAGTGTAGGAAAGAAGAAAAAGAGGTGTAGTTTTTCCAGAGGGGCGTCGCAGGGCTGGGCAGGGGTGTGTGTTTGTGCGTAAGAGGCCGGTTTTCTCTTTCCATTTGGGGGGGTTCAGGGTATCATTTTCATCTGTGTCCGTCCCGCCCCCTCCATGAGTACACCCTGCACACTCTCCAGGTCCCAAAGTGGCCACAGAGACTCTGAGACTCGGACTAAAGTGGCAAGATGAGCGCCCTGTGTCCGCTCCTGTCTGCCCTCTTTCTGGCACTGCTATACCTGCTCCAGACCACAAATGGAGGTAAGACCACTCACTCTCAAGTGTATCAGTTTAGCATAATATTATGTGTTTGAATATTTAAAAAGTTGCATAATTGTGTATTCTGCAAGAATATGGAGCTCAAGCTTAATAGAGAAGCTTCAAACATCTCAAAGTGCATGTTGAAGCAAAGCTTCCCTCACAGAAAAACTCATTCATACTTGTGAGGCTCGAGTCTGTTCTGCCGGTGTACAATAAACTCACAGTTTGGAGGCGCCCCCTCCTTCTCGCGCTTCCGTTGAGGGCTCTTTGCGTGCATTGGGCAGTCTGGCAGTGGCCTGTGCAGATCAGAGGTCCTGAAATAAAGAGTCACTTTCAGAGGTGTGGATCAGCTGCCCTACGCACAGATGTTCTTGCTTTTCCGCTCCGAGGTCTTTAGCGGCGCCTGTGAGACCTGCAGTCTAATTAGCACACGAGTTAAAGTTGCACTGAAGTGACCGTTGTTCAGCTTCGGATCAAAGCGTTCTCCATCACCAGCTGCTATAAACTCACATGACAGCAGAAAAAACGGTTACACCGGCAATTGATCCACAATGTCTGTTTGAGCTGGTAGACTACCAAGAATGTTTTGGCATCCACGTCCTGTTTCGTTAGAAACCACATGAGGACCATGTGTGGAAATATGAGTAAGAGTGGTTGGAAAATAGTAAAAATCAATGCTGAATTGTAGTTGTGAGATGAGCTCAGGCGTGGCAAGATGGGCGTGGCAGGGCGTGGCAGGGCGAGGAACAGGCAGATGTTCAGAGTAAAGTTGTGTAACTGTCGAGCTGAAATAGATTTGGTCGATTTTAACCCTGTAGATAAAAATTGCTTTTCACTGCGCCCAAAGTGTATGATTGCAGAAAAATATACTGAACATTTATGGAGCAACAGATTTTGTGTGAAAATAAATCATACAAGTTGTTTATTTTGTTTAAAAATCTCATAAATGTATGAGGTAAAAGGTACACAGTATTGATATAAATATTTTATATAAAAATACTAAGTTAATACTTCAAAACAATGACTTTAGCAAAGTTTGTACTATTTTATGGTTATTGATGAATAAAATAATTATTTTTTGTTCAATAAATATACTGAAATACAGAAATATACAGAATAAAATACAGAAACAAAATCATTTTACAATGTAAAGATTCAGAAAGCATCGAAGGAGATCCCATAATAATTTAATACAGATTTACAGTAGTACCAACAAATTATATTTTATTATATGATATGATTAATAGCATATTTTTAAATATAAAGGTTTAATTCTAAACATGGTGATTGTCTCTAAGGGACACCCAACATAATATATGATATTTGCCATCTGAATAACCATGTCATGTCAACAAATGAAAAAGTCAGCCTTCTATTAATTATCATGTTAGTTATTGTGCCTTTTAGCCCCAACAGCAGGGGCGCTTAGTTTTTTTTTTTTTTTTTTTGTTAATATTCATTCTCAGCCCTTTTGCCTTTATTATGACAGGACAGATCATACAGGACAGGAAGCGGAGTGGGAGAGAGACAAGGGGGGCGGGATTGGGAAAGGTCCTCGAGGCGGGATTCGAACTCGGGACGCCCGTAGCGCAACGGAGCTGCACGTCAGCACAGTGCCCACAAGGCTACTGGTGCTGACAAGCAGGGGTGCTTTTTACCCCAAATACCATACTTTTACATATTATTTCAGTATTTAAAAACTGCTGTTTTAATTATTTTAAACAAAACTGAAAATTATTAAGAAGACCTTTGTCTCAAGATATATTGAATAATTTTAGCGATTCTCATTTGCTACTTAAATATACAACAATTTTAAAAACATCAAATGTTAGATCAAGTAAGCACAGAATCGACTTTTTGACAACCAAATTTGCACATGTATGTTGAAAAGCGAATATTTTGGAAAGTGCTTCGCCACATTTTTCATACTAGGACAAAATACTTAAATTTTAGGCCTCAAACCGGGCAAAAATATGCATTTTGGTGCAGGTGCTAATATTTGTAAGGTCAAAAAGTAAGATGAAATTCTGACAGCTTTTAAATGTAAATCAATGAGATCTTTAAAACTCTTATATACTTACATAAAATGCGTAGAAATATACTTTTCACTCTATATCTCCCAATAACATGTCTTGATAAGGTCAAGACAAACGCTTAGTTTTATGATCAAAACTGTCAGTTTTATTGTAGGGGGCAAATCATGTTATGCAAATGATGACTGAGAGACTCATAAATAAACATTATTCAAAAGCCTGATGCATCATATTTGATATTTTTTAACCATTTTATACATATTTGGACTATGGGAGGCACCATTATTTCATTGACGTGAGTGATCTACTGGCACTACCTGTTGCTGTTTTTACCACAAAGCAACTCGGAAAATAAAATACTAATGCAATGCCACATTGTGTGCCTTTTGGTTGTAATTTTCATTTGAAGGGCATCAAGTGAATCAATGCAAGTCTTCACTCCTTTCCTAGCGATAAGAAGAGGAGAAAAGAATGGGAAGATGCCTGTGGACAAATAAAACTTCAAAAAGACCTGCGTCTTTGTTCTCTCCACTTTAGCCCTGATGCCTTTGAGACTTTTAGTTGACCACAGCTACTGAAAGAGCTCACAAATGGCAGAGACGAGAAATGCTAGATGCCATCCTGCCAGGATGTAAACATGTCGACGTTTGTCATGACGCCGCAGCCACCTAAGGAGTTTCTCAGCATGGATTTTACTCGATATCCAGGGGCGTTCAGACTCCTTGTGGGGAAAAACTGATGGCATTTGGTTTAAGTCTACGCCTATATCTATCGCCACCTGTAAGCTCTTACAGTAGCTGTGGTCATTGTATCAGTATTTTATTTTCTGAGTTGTACTGCTGTAAAAGTCTGATATGCATCGCCAGAGAGAAGTCTGTTGTTTTATCGTAAGATCCAGTTTGCCTAAAAATGACAAGGTTGATCCAAATGTTAAAAAATTAAATATATTCATGAATGAATCGTTCATAGTAAGATCAATAATTTAGAAAATTTCATTTCATGGACACTTGAATCATAAGGCATGGGAGAATGAATCACGGTGAATCAGATATTATTGACTCAGTAAGCAGTGTAGCAGTTACATCGGTGGACTATGAAACCTTCGAGTTGATGTCTGTTGCCACGGCAACATGCTACACAAACAGACCTGTGAGCTGGTAAGCATTTTAGGCTATACAAGGCGTGTGTGTATACGTGTGTTTGCAGCAGTGCATATGTTTGAGTCCGGGTAGTTGGCAGGGTAATAAATGTTTGTACAGCTCTGCACATTAGATTAATAAACATAATATTTGCATTTGTAAATTGATGAGATTAGTTCGCCGGTCTCAGAGAGAGCCGCACAGTTTCCAGCGCGACAAGGGGCGTCTCAGAAACAGAAGGCAAACATTTATCTTTGCTGATCTCTCAGCAGTCTGCTGTTTGTGATCGGATAACAGGACGAATGTTTCAAGATTATATGTGGACCTTGAATAGAATTAACGTGCCACACAGAAAGACAGTCATAAATCTGTCAGTCTTGTGCGACTAATTTTAGACAAAGACTCGTTTCCAAAATCATACAGATTTTCTGATTCTGATTCATTTTTTGTGTTTATTTCTGTTATAATGTTAAAGACGCTCTATGTTTTATATCTTATATCTTTTATTACATTTATTATTCATTGAAAGATCCTCTCACATTAGTTTGAGGAATTGGGTTTGAGTCGCTAAAATAAACTCTTTCATAAGAGTCAAGTGTTCGTAAGTTGGACTACACTGCAATATGTGTCTGATTCACTAAATGAACCAGTTCAGAAGAGTCATTTGTGACCCTGGACCACAAAACCAGTCATAGGGGTCCATCTGAAAGCTGAATAAATAAGCTTTCCATTGATGTGTGGTTTGTTAGACAATATTTGGCTGAGTAACTACTTGAAACTACCATTTTGAGTAATTTGTAACCAGTTCATAAAAGTCATTTGTTCACAAACTGGACCACACTGGTTGTGCAATATGTGTTTGATTCACAAAATGAACCGGTTCATAAGAATCGTTTGTTCACAAACTGGACCACACCTGGTCGTGCAGTATGTGTTTGATTCACAAAATGAACCGGTTCATAAGAGTCATTTGTTCACAAACTGGACCACAACTGGTCATGCAGTATGTGTTTGATTCACAAAATGAACCAGTTCAAAAGAGACATTTGTTCACAAACTGGACGACACCTGGTCGTGCAGTATTTGTTTGATTCACTAAATGAATTGGTTCATAAGAGTCATTTGTTCACAAACTGGACCACACTGGTCGCGCAGTATTTGATTCACTTAATGAACCAGTTCAGAAGAGTCATTTGTGAGCATGGACCATAAAACCATACGTGTCTTTTTTTTTTTTTTAAATTGAGATGTATACTATACATCACCTAAAAGCTGAATAAATAAGCTTTCCATTAATGTGCGGTTTATTAGGATAAGACAATATTTGGCTGAAATTTTAATTCACTAAATGTAACAGTTTATAAGAGTCATTTGTTCACAAACTGCACCACACTGGTTGTGCAGTATGAGGTTGATTCATTAAAAAGAACTGGTTCATAAGAGTCATTTGTTCGTACATTGGACTGCACTGGTCATGCAGTATGTGTCTGACTCACTAAAAACAACTGTTTTAAATGAGTCACATATTCGCAAATTGGACTACACTGGCTGTGCAGCATGCGTTTGATTCACAAAATGAACCGGTTCATAAGAGTCATTTGTTCACAAACTGGATCACACTGGTTGTGCAGTATGTGTTTTAATCACTAAAAATAATTGTTTCATAAGAGTCATGTGTTTGTAAATTGGACTACACTGGTCATGCAGCATGTGTTTGATTCACTAAAAAGAACTGTTTCATAAGAGTAATTTGTTCGTAAGTCAGGCTACTCTGGTCACACTGTATATGTGTTTGATTCACTAAAAAGAACCAGTTCGTACAGTAAGTTTGGAAACTGGATGACACTGGCCATGCAGTATGTGCTTGATTCACTAAAAAGAACTGGTTCATAAGAGTAATTTCTTTGTGAATCAAACTACACTGGTCACGAATGTTGTTTTTAATTTGAAAGACATTTCTTGTCATTATTTCACACTACTTTCATAACTCAAATAAAATAGGACTTATTTTGCTCTGGTGCTGAAGTTTTGCATCAGCTAGATCGCTCTATATTTTTACCCAACCCTACCTCTTCCTGCCTTAGCGGATGGTTCTTTAGCCAGAATAAGCTAGACTTTATGCTGATAGTCAAACATCTAGCTATGCGAGACTCTACTTCGGTAGTTGAGGTAGGGTCTACATCGTTCCCGTCTCCAGTCCCCATGGAAACCTGCCACCCACACAGGAATCAATGCAGAAACTTTGAAACCCTGATGCTTGAGACTCCCTCCTCACTGTCCTCCTCAATAAATGATCTGTCAGTATGAAACACCGTACACGCGCACACACAACCCCGACAATACCAGACCGTAGGGAAGAGATAAACTCCATACTCCATATTCCTGTCATTTCATATTCATCCAATGGAATCTCATGTGGCACTACGGAGACAGAGAAGGTTTGTGGGTTTATATAATACATGGTCTGGGCAGTCGTCCCCGCGGTGGCTCTTGGCCAAATCACTGTCACAATAGATCAGGTTAAATTTATCTTTGAGATCATCACTCTGCTATTGCTTCATAAACAGACCTAAACATACACACACCCTAGCGGGATGTCATGGTATGTGATGGCTTTATCCTTTTTGGTATTCCAGAAATTGAGAATTAACGCTGAACGTACTCAGCTAGATTTTACAGATTTAGATTTTTCGAAAACAATTTGATTCTAATTGAGCTGCTTATGATGTAACATCTGGAACGTTTCGCATTACATTAACGAATGGGTTAACAGTGAAAGTTTAAACTGTGTTGAGTGAATACTTGGTGATTAAATTGAGTTGGCCTGGTGGAGTCCCTGAGGGGACGTTTTGCATGAGTCATCTTCATGAGACAGCACAAGGAACACCACAACATCACACAGTTTCCTCAGAGACAAAGCTTTCCAGTCTGCTGATCAGGAAACTAGGCCAGCAACCACTATCTGGCTTGACAAGATCATTTACAGTGTGGTATCGCTCGCACTAGAGAGGGGCAAAACTGTCCAACTGCTGGGACTGAAGTCCATGCAAGAACAGATGGATAAAAAGACATCTGCAGTTCACAAAAAGTCATAAAATAAAAGTGGTGATCTACACAAGACAGCATTTATGGCATATGGTGTACGATATAAATAAATTCCTGTTTCTCAATCTTAGAGATCCCATGATGACACTAAAAATAAAGGTTCTAAAAAGGGTTTCACAGCTTGATGCAACAGGAGAACTGTTCGTCTTTAGAAGCTCCTGTAGTTACACCATGATGTATACTGTAGTGCTGAATGTTTACCGTGCTGTTTACATTGAGTACTTTGAAAAATACCATTCAGAAAAGTTAAAACACCAGTGCTATTTGATTATTATGGTATACTGTAAATAGAAGTAGCAGATATTACCATGTATTTTTTTAATATGATACCACAGAATTTTTGAAGTACTAAATCAAAGTACTGTACCATGGTACCACCAGAGTACTTTTTATGAGAGCATAATGTAACACAAGAACCTTTTTAAACTTCAAAGAATCACTTTCAACTCAAGGAAGCTATATCGCTAAAATAATTCCTTAAAACTAGCATCTTTGTGAACGGAATTTAATTTGTGAACTTTGTCGTATGTAAACAGTCTCAACTCTGAGTGATCTTGGTTTGGCTAGAGTTTGTGAACGGAAAGGCAATAGAACAAACTTTCCACTGAGATCCTCACGTAGCCGTTAGCATGCCTGCGTGTCAGCTCTGACTTCTGTCCTGCATTAAACCTCCATCCAGCCAGAGGCGTTCTGGGTAATTTGCAAACTTGTCTTTAGTAAGGCGCTCTCTGGAGACAGAGCGGAGCGCTGGGATGGGCCTTTCTGCAGCGGAGGGGATAAATATAACCCGCTCTCAAACGGGGCATGTGCTGCCTCAGAGGCTGCTGTTAGCAGACTGGGTGGGGTAACAGGTCGTTACTGTGAGTCACAGGGACACAGTTATTCCGTCATCGCAGGATTCTGTGAGCTTAAAATAAATAGAAGAAAAGGAATTATATGAGCAAAGTGGCGGGGAGGGTGAAAGCTGTCAGTCACAGACCTCTGGAGCAATGCAGTCTATGCACTTCTTAATTACTTTTTAGCTAGCCTTCTTGACTTGCTTTCCAGTCTAAATTTCTTTTAAAAAGATACATTTACTCGATATGCAACACTGCATAAGATATTAAGATTCTCTTTCAGAGAATGTGCTTTAAAATAAGTGAAAACAGCGCTTAATATCTAATGCAGTGTTGCGTCTCAAGTAAATTCATTCAGTTTGAATGATTTTTACACAATTTAACTGGAAAACAAAAAAAGTATTCACTAAAAATGGGATTTTTGTTACGTAATGTAACTCTACCACAACCGTCTCTTATGAAACTCTATAACATAAAATGTTCTATAAGATAAGTCTATACCGCAGCACTCTATAATGTAACTCTATATCACAACATGCTCTATAATTTGACTCTATAACAAAACCCTATACTGTCGTGCTAATGGTCTACAACCTGATTCTATACCACAGCGCTCTATAATGTAACTCTATTTAGCGGCATGTTCTATAATGCAACTCTATATCGCAACAGTGTCTATAGAGAAACTCTATATCGCAACACGCTCTATAATGCAACTCTATGGCGCAACACGTTCTGTAACGTAACCTTATACAGTCACGCTCTATAACTCAACTTTATTGTGCAACAGGTGTACAAAGCAACTCTATATAGCTTCACACTCTATAGCGCAATTCTCTCTAACGTAACTTAATACCGCAGTGCTCTATAACGTAACTGTATACAGCAGCATGGTCTAAAAAGCAACTTTTTATTGCAACATACTCTATAATTCTGTAACACAGCACTCTATAACATAACTCTTTACTGCAGTGCTCTATTATGCAACTTTATTGTGCATCACACTTTATAACATTATACCGTGATGCTCTATATCGCAACTCTAAGTGCAACAGCGTGTATAAAACAACTCTATTTAGCAGTAAGTTTTATAATACAACTCTATATAGCAGCATGGTCTATAACACAACTCTGTATCACAAGAGTGTATAAAGTAACTCTATACAGCAATATGCTCTGTAATGCAACTTCATACCACAACACGCTCTATAGCGCAACTTTACCCCATGATGCTCTGTAACACAACTCTACAGTACAACACTGTCTATAGAGAAACTATATCGTAAGGCTCTATAATGCAACTCTATGGTGCAACATGCTCTGTAACGTAACTTTATACAGTGATGCTCTATGACACAACTCTAAGTGCAACAGACACCCTCTCAACTCTCTAAAGCAACTCTCTATAGCAACACACTCTATAAAACAACTCTATGGCGCAATTCTCTTTAACATAATGACTTAATACGTATATAAATACCTACTGTATATAAAGTCTATAAAGCAACTATATACTGCAACATACTCTATAATGTGACTCTAGAATGTAGCACTCTATAACATAACTCTATACTCCAGTGTTCTATAATGCAACTTCATTGGGCAACACGCTTCATAACATTATACCGTGACACTCTATATCGCAACTCCAAAGTGCAACTATAAAGTGCGTCTATAAAGAAACTCTATATAACAACAAACTCTATTGCGCAATTTTCTCTAACACGACTTAATACCTGAGTGCTCTATAACGTAACTCTATTCAACAGCATGGTCTATAAAGCAACTTTATATTGCAACATGGTCTATAATGCGACTCTACAATGCAGCACTGTATAAATTAACTCTATACTGCGGTGCAGGACAACAAACTCTATATAACAGTAAGCTCTTTAATGCAACACTGTATAGCAGCATGGTCTTTAACAAAGCTCTATATCACAACTGAGTGTATATAGTAACTATACAGCGACATGCTCTGTATTGCAACTCTATACCACAACACACCCTATAGCGCAACTCTACCCTGTAATGCTCTGTAACAACTCTACAGCACAACGGTGTCTACAGAGAAACTTTATATCGCAACATGTTCTATATAGCAACTCTAAGGCGCAACATGCATTATAACATAACTTTATACAGTGACGCTCTATAACACAACTCTCCCGTTCAACAGGGTGTATAAAGCAACTCTGTATAGCAGTATGGTCTATAACACAACTCTATATCACAACAGAGTGTATATAGTAACTATACAGCAACATGCTCTGTATTGTAACTCTATACCACAACACGCTCTATAGCGCAACTCTACCCCGTGACGCTCTGTAACAAGTCTACAGCACAACAGTGTCTACAGAGAAACTTTATATCGCAACATGTTCTGTAAGGCGCAACATGCATTATAATATAACTTCATACAGTGATGCTCTATAACACATCTCTCCCATTCAACACGCTCTATAATACAACTCTATGGTACAATTCTCTCTAACATGACTTTATATCTCAGTGCTCTATAATGTAACTCATACATGTAACTCATATACAGCAGCATGGTCTATAAAGCAACTCTTGTTGCAATAAAGCCTATTGCAACATGCTCTATAATGTGACTTTATAACTCCGCATTCTATTACATAACTCTGTACTGCAGTGCTCTATAATGCAACTTTATTGTGCAACACGCTTTATAACATTATACCGTGACGCTCTATATCACAACTCTAAAGTGCTAAACAGCATGTATAAAGCGACTCTCTATAGCAACAAGCTCTATAATGCAACTCTATGGCACACTTCTCTCTATCCCTCAGTGATAATAATATATCTATACAAAGGCAAGGTCGTCATAAAAGAACTCTATAATGCAAAAGTTTGTAGTTTGTAAAAACTAAAAACAACTCTGTGGCACCACACACTATAAAGTAACTACAACATAGTGCTCTATAATCTATACCACACTCCACAGTATAGCACAAATGTACAATGTAATTCTATAGTGCAACAAGCTCTTTAATGCAACATGGTCTATATTTTATGCAACACAGCTGATAACACAACTCGACACTGACTCTTGGAAAAGCAGCTACTTTGCCACTGTGTATTGTGTATGTGTAGAGTGTGTGGACAGTGTGTAGACTGTGTGCATTGTTTGAAGTGTATGTGGGTGGGGGGGGTAATAAGTTCTCTAATACTTCACCAGCCTCTTGGGGAAACATTAGCAGGGCAATTAGCCATTAGCAACTCTGTGGACGTAAATGAACCTCCTGTTTGGGGGTCCCTAACGATGTGAATTTATTAACCAAATGCTCCAGTCCTCTCACAGACACAAACTGGGTGTTCTCTGGGTGTTTGCATGCCAAGAATCCATATGGATCATTTTAATTGTCGTCGATGGCAAATTAAATCCAGGCCATTAAAAGCTGCATGTTCAGTCTATGAATTTCACAGAATTTCAACCCAGTCCTCAACATAAACACTGGAATGTCTTGGAATCCCAACGATTCCCCACAGGCCATGTTATCTATTATATATGAGGTTCTTCTTTGCAATTATGAAAAGCAGAATGTTATGTCATTGCTCATTAAAATTGGACCCTCAGAGCTGAATTTAAAGTAAATGTTTGACCTGTTCTCTATTACAATCCACTCAGCCACATTAAAGTCCAGTCAAAGGTCTCAAAAAGTGAGACAGACTGCTGGAGAGGATTCAAACAGCTACTCTACAGTCCGTTTGCATAACAGACAGTAAACAGCCATGAGTTTAAATCGATAAGCTCTCATAATGAAGTCAGTGGAACTCTGAATGTTGGTCAGGTCTGGAAGCTTCTGGGGAAGGTCAGGGAATCGAAGGGCGCATCTGCTGGAAGAATTCCAAGCAGCTCCTTCAAAACACTTCATCTGCAAGGAAAAGAGCCAAGCTGTGTTCTTCAAAAACAATGAAAAGATCTAATTATCATTCCATATTTTCAGCCCGCATGCACGCCAATAAGCAGGGCCTGAAGTGGCCTTTGGGGAGAACTGCGTTTTGATGGATGCGTGAACAGCTGCTATTGTTGGAATGCTGGAAAACTGTGAATTTGACTTCTGTTCTTTCTCTACATTCCGCTAACACAATGCTCACTCTCTTGTAAGCCACTTTGGTACGAAAGTGCGAATATCGTAAATAGTTTTCCATGTGTCGTCTCAGTAGAACAAGTAACATTGGAGGAATGCAACTTCAGGACATTGCACAGAACAAACACAGGTTTCTGAACAGCACAAGTTCAACTTGGCAGTCTGTCTGGCAATATGAAATGCTTTCAAAAGTCGTGGAAAATGTGAGAATGATGGATGAAAACAACTGCATGAATCCTATTATAAAAAGTCAAGGACAAAGCTGAACTTTACTGAGTTTAATGGATGTGAAATTGAGCGATGTCGGAACGGCTGATTCAGGCATTACCGAACATCTGTGATGGAGTAAGTGGCTCAGAATTCCTGACTATATCTGGATTTTACAGTCTCAGTTTTACAGGAAATATCTGAAAACCTTTCACAAACGTTTGGTGGAAAATGATGACATGTGCTTGAAGACAGTGTATACACTTCACTGGCACGTGACTGTGGTTGTGTCTTCTGTTTTGAGCTTCTAGATAGTTTTACTATACCAAAATATAGTAACATCAACATAATGTGCATTTAATCTTATTTTCATAGTCATATGACGACATCGAAACGGACCCTATTTATTTATCCATGTGTCTGGGCTTATTTTGAATGATTTATCACACATCATTTGTCTTCATGATTTTTCATCTTAATTTTAGCTTACATATCTGGACCTCTTTTCAAGATCCAATCAGCTCCTGATGGATAAAAACAAATCCTGTTTATTTTTTATATAATATCCCTTTTTAATCATAAATACATTGGGAAAGTAAATATACCACAACACTCAATAATGTAACTCTATATAGCAGCATGGTCTATAACATAACTCTATATCATAACAGGGTGTATATAGTAACTCTATACAGCAACATGCTCTATACTGCAATACATTTTATAGCACAACTCTACACCATGACGCTCTTTAACACAACTCTAAAGCACAACAGTGCCTATAGAGAAACTCTATATTGCAACTCTTAGGCGCAACATGCTCTGTAACGTAATTTTATACAGTGATGCTCTATAAAACAACTCTATATAGCAACACACTCTATAATACAACTCTATGGTGCAATTTTCTCTAACGCCACTTAATACCTCAGTGCTCTATGATGTAACTCTATAGAGCAGCAAGGTCTTTCATGCAACTCTATAGCAAAAACTCTACACAGGAGCATGCTCTATAATGAAACTCTATGGCGTAACATGCTCTGTAAAATAACTTTTATACAGTGAGGCTCTATAACAACTCTATAGTGTAACAAGATATATAAAGCAGCTCTATATAGCAACAAGCTCTATAATATAACTCTACGGTGCAATTTTCAGTAACGCAACTTAATACCCCACTGCTATAATGTAACTCTATAGAGCAGCATGGTCGTTAATGCAACTCCATAGCAAAAAAAAAAAGTGTATAAAGGAACTCTATACATGAGTGCGCTATATAATGCAACTCTATAGTGCAACAGGGTGTATGAAGCAAATATACAGAAATATGCTCTATAAAGTAACTCTATGGCACAACACACTCTAGGAAGTAACTCTGGTGCTCTATAACGCAGCTCTACAATGCTAAAGGGTCTATAAAGCAACTCTATACCACAACACGCTTGATAATGCAACAATATAGTGCAACACACTCTATAAAGCAACTTTCTAGAGCAAATCTATACCGAAACACACTTAATAATGCAACTATATATGACGCTCTATCATGCAACTCTATGGCACAACACACTCTATGAAGTAAGTGTTCTATAATGCATCTCTACAACACAAGGGTTTATAAGCAACTTTATAGAGCAAGTCCATACTGCAACACACTCTATAATGCAACTCTAGATATGACACTCTATAATTCAACTCTATTGCACAACACACTCTATAAAGTAACTATGCCATGGTGCTCTATAATGCATCTCTACAACACTAAAGGGTCTATAAAGCAAATTTATAGAGCAAATCTATACTCCAACACACTCTATAATGCAACTCTATATATGACGCTCTATAATGCAACTCTATGGCATGACACACTATAAAGTAACTATGCCAGTGGTCTATAATGCAACTCTGCTACACTAAACAGTCTATAAAACAACTTTATAGAGCAAGTCTATATTCCAACACACTATAACGCAACTCTATATACGATACTCTATAATGTAACTCTATACCATAACACACTCTACAGTATAACACAAGCTATTTTACTTTCCCAATGTGACATATTTATGATTAAAAAGGGATATTCTAAGAAAAAAATCAACAGGATTTGATTTTACCCATCAGGAGCTGATTGGGGATTCATGTTAAACTATAATTATTTTCATTGCGGAAATCTGTACATTTTCAGACTTTGTGGCAGTTTGACATGTAGATCCTCTAATCAAATTTCATTACAAAGTTCAGAAGCCATGATTACTCTGACATGATTTTTCAGTGCGCATTAAGCTACAAAGGTTATGTTGTTTGTGCTTTGCATCTTCCAGCGAACCCTACGTACAATTCGTTCTCAAAACGTGTTTTATTAGATGTATTAACGTGTGAAGGACAGACCCGATGTGTCAGTCTGGAGGGAAAGGAAGCGTTTTTTCTAACTAAAGGCCTTGTGAAGGGTTTTGTAGAGCTGTTCTGTTGTCATTGGCAGAGCGAGGTAAGACAGACAACGCCCTCGACCAACAGCCAAACCATTTGGCACAACGTTTAGGGAGCTTCTGGAAGAAGCCGTTATTCAAACAGCTTGTGAAACACGTCTCCTTTTTTGGTAGTTTTTTTTTACACAAAATCTGTATTTTTTTCCTCCCCCTTGGTTTTCCATGATGCAGTGTGACACCAAGTCAGTAGGGTTTCAGCACAAAGACCCTTTCTTAAAACAGAAAAATGACTTTTGTTGAGACTATTACTTTATTTGCTCAGTTTTCCTTTTCCACCCGGCCCCCATCCGCCCTCTCCCCTCCCGCCGGCCCCTCCTGTCTGAGTAGGATTCGTCGGGTACCTCATAAACGTTAAAAAAAGCAACTCTCCCTCTTATGAGCGCAAAACCACTTCAAGGACTGCCACAGCAGTACTCAAGGCAGTGGTGATCCTGTCTGTGTGGCGGCAGGGAGAAAATCCGATCCCTTCCCGTCTACCTCTCTCCGCTAGCAAAACCATAATGACTCAGTTGAGTTAATCAGCGGAAATGAGCAACGCTGACAAGGTGTTACGGACCCGCTGTGATTCACAGACAAACATACGGCACACATGAAACTAGGTGAGGGACCCTGAGTAATTGCTGCACTGAAAGAGCATGTTTGTGTGAGATTACAAGCTTAGTGTTAGCGCTCTATAAACATCGAGCTCTTCAGGCACAAAAGAGGGAAAAAGAAAATTTGCACACACACAGAAACACATTTACTAAATTACGAAACTTAAAAATGTTAAAAATTTATTAACAATTATTATTTGTATTTATAATTAATTGACAGCCTTTATTATTTATTTATGAATAACTTTAGCGAGATTATTGGGACCATTTGTACCCAAAGTCTAAGTACAGTACATAACCCTACACTTTACACTCAAACATGTTTAGTGTTTAGCATGGATGGCCGCTCTGGTTATTGACATTTAGAGGACGTCTTGATCTTTGTGGTGCTCTGTGGCAGTTTGGTGCGAAGAACGAGGAGTTACAGTGTATGTGTGTGTGCGTGTGTGTGGGTTGTGCAGTAGCTGGATGGGATGGGTGGGGTTAGACACCCTTGTCCTGCGGTCACACACACACTCCCCATCTCTGCCTGTCATTAACTCTGATTGATGACTCTGGAATGGTAGCAGGAAGCATTGGCCACACCAACAGTGATTCGTTACAGAGCTTAAAAAGGTTTTGTCTAATCCAAACTAAGTGGAACTTGATACGATTTACAGCTTTTTAATGTAACAGCAGTATCACTAGCTGTGTTCTTCAGACAGAAAACGACAAGGCCCTGCTCTTACATGATTCTCTGGAATACTTGATTCTGATGGTCAGTTGCGACTTTCTGTGGTCAAATATTTTTGCATAATGACGTTAAACTGTATAACTGTGTCGCAAGCAAACAATGCTTTTGTAGCAGTGCCCGTTTTATGTCTTTCATAACACACATATCCCACATTTCTTCTCATATAACCAAATTGTTTAAATTGTTTTCAAGTTAATATTTCATATTTTAAAAATTGTCCTTTCATGCATTCATTAGTGCTTATTATTGTAGTTTGTTTTGTTTATAAGCATGTTTCAACAATTATTGTATAATTACAGCTTGATATCACATATCCACAGCATATGAAGCCTATATTTATAAAGTATATGAACCAGTGTTATTTTAGTAATACATATAAGCTATTATAGTTCGTATTAGTAATACTAATTAATTAATTCTTTTTTTATTTTAGTTTAATTTTTAGTCATTTTTCGGTGCACTATATATATATATATATATATATATATATATATATATATTATTTTAATTGTTTCATTTTATTTGATTTCAACAAAAAATGTATTTATCAATTTCAATATTAATGTTTTTTAAAAATTCCATTAATATTATATTATTTTTTATTATTATTTATAATTATTATTAAAAATATTATTTATAAAATATTATAAATAAAACTATTATTATTATTATTATTGAGGTGAGACCTTAACTATATTTAGAACAGTTAATAACATTAAAATAAATATTATTTATAATATTAAATTACGTTTGTTAATAATTATTTATTCAATTTTATTTAAATATTAATAATAAAATTATTAATACAGTACTATTATTATGAGGTGAGACCTTATTTAGTATAGTTAATAATAGAAATATTAAAATTATTATTACTATTGCTACTACTATTTTGAGGGTGATACTTCAGACATTATGAAAATATTATTTTAATATTAAAAAATACATATTACTACTACTACTACTATTATGAGGTGAGCCTATGTTTAGAATAGTTAAAAATATTATAAATATAAACATTAACTTTATTATGAAATCGCTATTATTATTTTCATATTTCATATAAAAATTATTATTACTATTGCTACTCCTATTTTGAGGGTGATACCTCAGACAACTGTTGTTTATTAAAATTATACTTCTAAATACAGTTAAAAAAAGAGAGTTGTTAATTTTATTAATAATTCTTAATGAAATAATCATCATCAGCATCATTATTATTAATACTTAATAATAATTATTAATAATTAAATTAATTTAAAATGTTTGTTTTCTTGTAGTGTAAATTTTGAATGATGTTATTTGGTTTTTAATCATGTTACTTTATTAAAATGTTTTCAATAATTTTCAATAAATAACCTGGCCAGCTCTAATGAACCAAGATTAATCATAACCAGGATCATTTACAGGCTTAATGGTAGATTAGCATAAACAGTCTATTAAAGGGGTCATATTATGCTCGTTTTCAGTCTTGATTTTGTTTTGGGGGTGTACTAGTTTCATTGCCCGACGCGCCCACTTTAATTTAAAGGATTTAATTTAATGATATTCTAATGAACCGCATTGTGACATCATTATATGCGGAAAACAAATGCTGTAGTCCAAATGAGCCGTTCGTTGTAGTTCTAGAAAAGAGATTTTTTTTAAAAACGAAATATCTCCCTTTGGAGTGGACTTTGAGATTTGTAACTTTGTAGATCTTTTTTATGCCCAACGAAACACACCACACACTGACTAAAATTCAAAAAGTGAAAAAGCATAATAGCACCCCTTTAAGGAGTCTTAATATCATGGAGAAAGAGGAAATTATCATGAAAAAACTAAATTATGACTTGTTTTGGATGTAAAAGTCCTTGACTTGCATAAAAACAGTTTTTAGTTAATCAAGTCTGATTTTCATTTTTCATTAGTGTCTTTTGTGATCCCTCCACATGACTAACTCAAGCACGAGGTTCGAATTAGTGCATAAGAGCATACTAATATGAAACTGTTTATGAAACATTTGAGTATATAAAAAGTCATAAATTAAACACTTTGTGAAATGAGATTTATGAGGCACTAATAGCTTTTGCAGTTCTCACTCCTGATTCATGACACTGTGTTGTATAACATCTTGAAGGAATCAGGAGAAATGTGCAGCAGGTTAGTTTAGTGGGATTCACATGAGTGAAAGATTCGTTCAGCGAGAGATTCAATGAGCATGAGTCAGGATGGACGCCATATTTAATCAGACGTGAATGAAAGCGAAGCTGAGAGGAATGTTCTGGAGTAAGTGCTACAGCAAGTGCCACTATTACGGTTTATTTAAACAGACAATTAACCTTAAGTATTAAACGTCTGTGAAATGCAGGAATGAATGTCGATTTGTGGTGCTATTACTTTTCTATGCATTCAGATTTACAATTTTCAACTCAGGACAACAGGCAGAAGTGAAATAATCAAGCATTATCCATGTTTTTTGGCATAAAATGTACAAATGTCATTTTGTAGTGTTCAGATTTAAGTTTGGTTTGGTTCGGTCTAAGTTGGCGCCAGACTTTTGACTTTAAATATCAAGTTTAGTCTGCATAAACGGTGTAATATAATCAAAAAGGAACTGTCTGGCCAACATGCAAAGTGGTAAACCAGTTCAATTTTTCATGTTTGACATTTCGGGATGGGTTAATCTGAAATCACATACCATAATAACAGATCGCCATGTGAACTAGGCAGTAGCATATTCCCATAATAGCAAAGTAGTTTTTGATAGAAATATGGTAAAGACTGTATCAGTCTGACAGAATGTATTCATCCATACACATCCAACAGCTCCTATTAAGAGTTTGTGAATTTAGAAAACACTAATCAGATGTGAAAGATGTTACTGTGTCAAGCATGTTCTGGAATGCACAGCACAAACTTTAACAGTGTTAAATAGAGGTTTGCAAATTGGTTCCTTGTGTTGTTTGCAAGCAAATTGTTTACCGAGGGAGATGTTTTCACCTCCTGAGAAATGCTTTTGAATGTGTCCAGGAACGCCCAGTTGATGGCATGTTAAAAACGAAGCGCCGTCGCGGTGTTAAGAAATGCGTCTTTGGTCACAAGCCACCGAGGAGCAACAATGAACAGATGAAAGAACGAAAGGCACATAGTCTGATAAACAAAGAGTCTATAGTTGAAGTTAAAGTGTGCTCTGAGTGGTTCAAAAAGATCCCAGCTGCCTCCGAGTCAATTTCTGTCGTCAAGCCAAACAATAATCCCCAATCTGGGTGATATTTCTGCTATCAGATTGAAGAGCTCCGGTGGTGAGTGTGTGTGCTAAGGTTTGATGTGGTCCATCAGAGACGATCCACATTTGATAAGACTGATCTGTCCTGTAGGCTTAGATCTGCTGATTTGAGAACACTGGGAACACTGTCGCTCTGTTTCAGGCCGTACTGAGAGAAGCTGAACTACTTTTAACTCAGTGCTAATGGAGTGAGACATTGATAAATTGGGAGACATGATGCAACGGACAAAAAATGTACAGAAAGAACCTTTTCTCAGGTCTTAGCCAACGATTTGATACTCCATAACCTTGCTTGGATAAAAACAAACCCTCAGTCGAATCACGTTTGCTGGTCTTAGCTCCTCGCTTGTTTCCCAATATGGTTACACTGGTCTGTTGAGGAAAGACCAGCAAACTGGTCCTTTTTCAGCAAGGAAGACTGAAAAGTATTTTAGTGTTTTATAAAATTAATTTTATTTCCTAAATATATTTTCAAGCAGAAATATTTCAAATTAAGCAATTTTAACTAAAATTAATCATTTTTTAAATCGATTTTAGGACTGAACATACTGGTACCTCCCCAAACGAAGTCTATCATCTTAGATGGGAAATCTTCTCTGAGCTTGTCAGAATGCACTCTGGTAATTTTATCTGTAAAGGATATGAGTAATGCTTTAAAATTTGGTCAAAATTATAATAATTTTGCTGTCTGCATCCACCCTACCATCTTAAAGGTGCCCGTGAGACCAAAAAATATTGCCTAGGTGAAGAGCTCATTTGGTTTTGGAACAGAGCTTAAGGATAGATAGATACATAAATAGATACTTAGACAGATAGACAGATAGACAGACAGACAGATGGACAGATAGATAGAAAGATGTACAGATGGACGTATAGATAGACAGACGTACGGATGGATGGATCTATAGATGGATGGACAGATAGAAAGACAGAAAGATAGAACGATAGATATATAGATAGACAGATAGATAGATGTACAGATGGACAGACAGAGATAGATGGACGGATAGACAGATTTACAGACTGACAGAAAGATAGTCGGATGGACAGATAGATAGATAGATAGATAGATAGATAGATAGATAGATAGATAGATAGATAGATAGATAGATAGATGGACAGATAGATAGAAAGATGTACAGATGGATGTAAAGATAGACAGACGTACGGATGGATGGATCTATAGAAGGACGGACAGATAGAAAGAGAACGATAGACAGATAGATATATAGATAGATGTACAGATGGACAGACAGAGATAGATGGACAGATAGACAGATGTACAGATTGACAGAAAGATAGTCGGATGGACAGATAGACAGATAGATAGATAGATAGATAGATAGATAGATAGATAGATAGATAGATAGATAGATAGATAGATAGACGGACAGAAGGACAGATGGACAGATAGAAAGATGTACAGATGGACGTATAGATAGACAGTCGTACGGATGGATGGATCTATAGATGGATGGACAGAATGATAGATAGATAGATAGATAGATAGATAGATAGATAGATAGATAGATAGATAGATAGATAGATAGATAGATAGATAGATAGATAGATGGACAGATGGACAGACAGACAGAGATAGATGAACGGATAGACAGACAGATGTACAGATTGATAGAAAGATAGTCGGATGGACAGTCGGATGGACAGATAGATAGATAGATAGATAGATAGATAGATAGATAGATAGATAGATAGATAGATAGATAGATAGATAGATAGATGGACAGACAGACAGAGATAGATGGACGGATAGACAGACAGATGTACAGATTGCTAGAAAGATAGTCGGATGGACAGATAGATAGATAGACAGACAGATAGATGTACAGATGGACAGAAAGACAGAGATAGATGGACGGATAGACAGACAGATGTACAGATTGATAGAAAGATAGTCGGATGGACAGACGGATTGACAGATAGATAGATAGATAGATAGATAGATAGATAGATAGATAGATAGATAGATAGATAGATAGATAGATAGATAGATAGATAGATAGATAGA
>JAHKKF010510347.1:0-10680 GCA_019740295.1 Labeo calbasu | reverse complement strand
CCATAGACTGCCACTTGAACCGCCCATAAAAAACGTCATCCCTGTTTCGGGTCTGTAAGACTATCCCACTATCTAACGTCAGTTTCGTTGAATAACATATCTTATGGCTGGGTGACAAGCTGTTGTAATATGCGAATAACATTTTGAAAAAGACATTTAATCAATATAATCTATACTCTTTTTAAATCGAAGTATTTTGTGCCGTATCCTTGTAATTCTCTAGCCGTAAAGGCGATCTCTCCGGGTTTTCTGCAACCATGCTGCGCGCGCATCCCGAATGTTTACAAACAGATAATTGGTCTATTGTTACTATTATTACTATTTTTATCATTCAGTTTGTTTAAACTAATTAGTATTCATTTATTCACTCATTCCTGGGGCATTCTGTAATTTTTTTCATTATTATTTTTGCTTCTTTGTTTGTTTGTGTTTTTTTGTTTTTTTTTTCCCCTCCCTCCTCTTTTCTTCCCAAAATATACTTTCTTTCCTTTTTTCCCCCTCTGTCTCCATGGCTTTTCTTTTCCTCTCTCTCTTACTGGTTCTAGTTTATTTGTCATGTACCATCTCTCGTCTCAAAGAGAGCAAAATATTTTTACAACATTGAACCGTCAACAGGTCTGGGAAATAAAAACAGTATGGTTACGAAAAGAAAATCTGCGGAAGCACTGACTTCAGAATTACTACCCATGAACTTCACATAGTAGAGTCGACAATTTAAGGCGAGACAGCGACTAGGTTGTGCACTAATGATCTAGGAGGGGCCTGCCAATGACCTACGAAATGAGGAAATGGGTTCATGGTATATTCCACCATCTGGTTTCTACATTTGTAATGACAGAACGTTATAGCATGTTTAATGTAACAAGTGGTAAATAAGTTATATTTATAAAATTTCTAGACAAATTGGATTACAATAATATATTATTAATATCATTACTATTACATAATTAATTATTTAAAGAAAAAAAGAAACGTTTTTCTGATCTATCTTTATATTATTATTTTATTTATTTATTTTTTAATCCCTTATTCATTGTTTAATTATTAGTACCAATAACCCTACTGCCTCCAATAACCTATCCACTTCAAATAAGATATTAAGGTGTGTCATTGTTATCATCTATAATAGAATTGCACATTCATTTTATTAATATTAGTCTTACTATTATTATTATTATAATATTATTTTTTTCTCTATATATCGGCTGTGGAAACATTGTTTATTCATATATTTATCTTTGCTTTTGAAATAATCCTTTTGTAGTTGGTGTTACTGTTGTTCTGTCTGTTGTTTGTTAAAAAACTTTATAGTTTTACTCCTGTCTGTATTCTGAACGTTTTTACAGAAGGGTTTTTTAATAAAGCATTCGTCTGATTTATAACATTTAATTTCTTTTTCTGACTGTTGATGGTATTTTTTTATTTATTTTATCTAAAATCCCTACCTAAAACCTGTACCTCTAACAGGTCAACAAAATGAAACAATGAATTTTGAAACAGGCTTTATCTAGAAATGTAATGTATTGCAGTATAACGTAATTAATGTAGATTTAATTACATAATACCTTATTTGCATATTTAAACACAAAAGTTTCTTGCCATAAATTTTTGCTGAATGTTTAGTCTAAAACATATAAGAACCAAATAACACTGGAGGGTTAAATACATATAAGAAAAAAGTTATCTTACTCTTCCAGCTTTTCCAAAACCTTTGCTTTGAAGCAAATCTCCACTTTCTCATTACAGCTGCGACTCCAGTACTGTACCTTGCACTGGTCAGTGGGTTTACTGCACTTCCACCTTGATAAAGATGTCAAAAACAAAATAAGCAAAGGCACCAGTGATACAATGAGAAAACCATACTGTCACCCTTCATGATATTTTAAAAGCTAAAAACAAGCTTCCTAAACAATTTTCTTTAGACAGGTCAAAAACACAGCTATTGAACAAACACACACAAACCCTTTAATGATCACAGTGCAGTGTGGAGCTGTCAGTGATTTTTCCAGTAACATGAGTCCCTCCTCCAAAAGCAATCCAGTGACAATGACACTACAATATTCAAGTTACATAAAAAGTAATGAGTAAAAAAAACTTTTAAAATACACACAATGCATGCTATCATTTAGTTAGTGACATTTTTAATTAGCTTGTAGCACAGAGAGCGTGAGTGTAAAGTATTATTTATGATGAACAAATCTTTAATGTGGAATAATCAATAATCTGTTCTGTCAGTCATTAATTACTCATGCAAATCTTCTTACTTAAGCTGCTGTAGACTGGTGCAGGTCTGGACAAGGGAAATGATCCCAGAAGCCCAGCTCTCATTCAGAACGACCAGATTCAGATCCAACATCTTCAAACCAGCAGATTTAAATGAAGACAGCAGCAAACTGACATACTCATTAAGAGCTGAAGAGCTGCAAAAATATTTGACCACAAAAATGTATGAATAACAACAATATAGAGATAATATAGAGTAATGGGAAGATGAATAATTTTCTTACTCTTCTGATAATTTTCCTGTCTTGCTGAGTCTCTTTAAGAAGAGTGTCCAGTCAGTGTTGGATATCTCTGATTGTGGACATTTAAGACTGATGTGTAATGCTGCTGGAAATGATGGATTTGTCTCTAATGAGTTCAGAGACATCCTGAAACTGACAGAGATACAGAAACATTTGATAACCACATCATGCACTTACTATGAATGATAACTGCAGTGTTTGAAAACATACATCATTTTCATAAAACTATATAATTATTCTAAAGTTATTCTTGAAAAGGAAGATTACACTGTATGTGCAATAGTTTCTTACGAGACATCTCCATGAGTGACTGACAGGTGAAGTGACCACATGGGATTCTTGGCACTGTAATTATTCTCTCGAACGCTACCAAGTCAGAAGCACAGAAAATTAATTTAAACAGTTCATAAATGATTATATTCAGGTCAACTTTTTGATATTTTATATGGCTGTATTGGATGTATGATACACTCTGTTTAAATTACCTCACATCTCTCAAGATTTTTGAATCACCAATACTCCGGATCAAATCTCCAATTTCTGACAGGTGCTCCACCGACAAACTTGAGTCAAAAACAAAAATAATTTTGAAAGTGAACAAAAGTATTTTCTTACACCATGACAAGTCAGTGTACACATGAATATATACTGTATTGAGCTGCTTGGCAACATTGACAGTCATATTACAACTGAACTGGATCAATATTGAACTGACTGATTGACTGACTTCACACTGTTATTAATCTGAACTAAACCAACACTGAACCAACTTGAGCTAAATAATGACGCTACTGTCTTTTTGAGCTGCTTTACAGCAGAATCTGAATTGTCTCCATAGTTGACTCTTGCTATTATCCTGTTAATCACTGTTAACATGCTTTGACACCAATTTGTATTATATAAATAACAGATTTGGTGGATGATTTTTCCCAGAAGGGAAACACACACACACAGACACACATAAACATATAGATTTTTCTGTCACATCACTGATAGATATACCAAGTACTTGCAAGTACAAGTAAAGAAATTCATACAATATTTAAGTAAAATATGCAGGGTATTTTTCTAAATGGATACACACTCACCTCAGTATCTCACACATACACAGCGCTGGCTGAAGAATCTTGAGTTTCTCAGCTGTTAAATCACAGTCCATGAGGTTCAGGTCTCTGATGTGTGGACAGCATTGAAGACAGTACAGCAGCACCCAACAGTCTGTGCTCCTCAGGGACATGTTAGACAGATCTATGGACCTGTATGTTTTCAGGGCTTCCCTGACAAATCTCTCATCTTGGAGCTCATACAGACAGTGGAAAGCAAACAAAAGTTCAGATCCACTATGCCTTACCATTCTAAAAACCCTTCTAACCAGTCTTTCGTTCAGAGTTATGATGTGAGGAACAGTCCACTTGATCTTTTCAAAGATTGAGCTGCTTACCTCCTCATTTATGAGACCACAGAGAAACGTAACGACTGAAGGGATGGGATTTGATCTTGCTGGTGAGGACCTATAGATTTCATCTCCCCATTCCACCATGCGAAGCAGTTCATGGATTTCCCACCGGGACTGAACAGACCATCCAACAGAGTAAAGGTACAGAGCAGACAGCAAGGAGGCTTTCATTTGTCTTTACACTCTCATATGTTTTCCTGAAGAGCTTCTCATCCTGAAAGAAATGCTGGAAGTACTCCTGCACCCCTCTCTCAGAGAAACCCACAATCTCAGTGAAACGCTGAGGGCCCTTGAGGAGATTCATCACTGTAAAAGTATCTGATCTGGTGGTAACCAGCAGGAAAGACTCAGGCAGGATCTGTCCATTCAGCAGACTCCTAAGAGTGTCCATTGGTAGGGCTTCCTGTGATGGATTAGTGGGTGATGATATTTGAATGCATGGATCAAATGAGAACTCATCGATTCCATCAGTGAGGATGAGGACTTTCTCTGGTGTTAACTCCAGTATCTCTGAGATCTGATCTGATGTTAAACTGCAACTCCAGCTCAAGAGCTCATTCAAGCTCATCTTTTGAGAAAGACATTTCACCTCACCACACTTCAACAGAAAAATTACATCAAAGTTTTCAGAGTAAAGTTCTCCAGATGCCCAGTCCAACATGATCTTCTGTAACATGAAGGATTTCCCTCTTCCAGAATCCCCATTGAGAATCACACATTTTGGTTTGTGTCCATCACTGTTGGGACTGAACAGCTGGTCTATTCTGATGCTTTGATTCTTGTCATTTGATAACAGTTGAGATGATGATGGTCCAAAAGTGTGTACAGACATCATCCATCTATGAAAGCATTTCTTAGTCTGCTCTTTGCTCCTCTGAATGATCACTGGTTCAGTATAACGGGCAGTCAGTTCCACGCGTTCAACAGATGGAAGATTAAATTCAGTCACAAACTTATATTTATCAATGACTGATGCTTTATACTTAGGAATCTCGTCACTCCACCCTACAGAAAAACAGAACAGTTATTGATATTGATGGTTTTAAAAAAGACAAATCAGTAACAAACGTAAGTGGCTAACAATCAAAGTGCAGTTGCATCAGCAAAACTGTACAGGCAACAACAGTTCATCATCTATTGTCAATAGTGTAGTGATGTATAAAACAAAGTCACATAGAAGTCACTTTTAAAACAAGCAGTTTCAAACTACTGAAATTTGTCAATAATTTAGATCGCGCTGTTTCTCTCACTTACCAAAGCTGCTCATCGCGTTGAATAACAGAGTTTGATCAGCGAATTAAAATGATATGTGTGTGTCTATCAGCCAGGTAGTTACTTTTAACTCAAATCTAACGTCTCTAAAAAACAAACGCAATATTCACTCTGTGTAACGGAATTATATACACAAAGAGCTGCAGGAATTTCCGCCTTCCGTGTTTCCGATGTTTGACATGGGTTGTCTCTAACTGTAGTACTGCGTCTAAAGGGATGGATGTAAAGGGATGTTTTTTTTTTCTTAGGGACCAGAATTTTTTCGCAGAGCTCCTGAATGCTTGTGAAAACATACCAAAGCCTGTTTTAATGGGGTAGTCACCCAAAACGTTTTGATTACTGATGACTGCCATTTATTTAACCTATTTCAAAATTCTTGACACTTATTTCAAAATGTCTTATTTGAGGGGTTTTTTTTTTTTTTTTTTTGGTCAACTGTCTCTATATTTATGCCTTTCAGCTAAATCGCATATATGTGCTATATGTTCTATTGTCGGCTCGTTTTCTGTTGTATATATATATATATATATATATATATATATATATATATATATATATGTGTGTGTGTGTGTGTGTGTGTGTGTGTGTGTGTGTGTATAGTAGTGTAAAAAGTACCTGAAAGCCATACTTACGTAAAGGTACAGATATCTTACCAGAAAATGACTTTGGTAAAAGTCACCAGTCAGTTTTTAAAGTATGTGATATTTATTGTACTTTTGTTTTGTTTATTGTACATATTTATTTTTTTTTAAGCAAATATATATATATATATATATATATATATATATATATATATATATACAGTTGCAATCAAAATTTTCAACTCCCTTGACCTCCTGCAGAGAATTCTGAGAACGTAAATTGATGAATAATAAAAATAAATAAATAAATAAAATTGGCTCTAAATGTTCATGTTCAAAATTATTCAGCCCCCATTCCTCGCCTGAAAAACTTTCAGATCACAAAGAATCTTTGGTTTTCACATTGCCACTGCTTTCTTTAAAATTCAACCAAATATTTTCAATGAGAATAAAATCTGGAGACTGAACAGGCCACTAAAAAACATTCTGTGACTAATCCAGTAACCAAGCGTAAGTAGATTTGGATGTACACTTTGGGATGATTGTCTTGCAGGAAAGTCCACTGATCATTAGCTTCAGTCATTGCACCAAAGGCATCACAATTCTTGCCAAAATGGCCTGATAGAATCCATTATGTCCTTTATACAGTCATGATTTCCACTTCCTGCTACAGTAAAACAATCCCATAACAGGTGTTTTCTGCTTATAAGCTTTGCCTTTTTGTGCACCAGACATACTGCTGATCCATAATTGTCTAGTGTTCTTCTTATTCTCTATACACTGAATTTTTTTCCTTCTTTCGTCTGGTCATCTTGCAAGTCTTTGGCTGTACATTGCAGGTTTTTCTCAGTTGCTCTGATCAAACATATTATGATATTATGATTTTGTTGTTGTTGTTGAACACCCTCAAAGGTTTTCTGGTGCAACATATATTTTAAACTGAGAAATAAGGATGCCAGTTGTGTCTCCCTGAACTTTTATGTCTTGGAAATCTTCATATAGACTTTCTAATATAATAGAACTATTTCTTCTCTATAGCTTTTGTGAGAGCTCTGTTGACTTTACCATATTTGCTACTCAACTTCAGCACATGCATGGGCTAACTGTATGTATGTGTGTGTAACACCCCAAGCTAATTCTGTTTTTAGTTTCTAAAGGCTTAATATTGTTTTAAGACAATTTTGTTCCCTAACATGAATATACGTGGCATGAAACAGCAATGCTGAATTGCTGCATAATTATCACATAGCTGTGTTATTAAAAAATCCTATAACTCAAAAACATTATGTTATATATATACTGACAATATCACTTTTAATGTGCCAGTAAACTGTTGTAGATGCAATTTTTATAAAGTCCTGGATCTTCAGAAAAGCTTGTATTTTTTCAAAATTCAGTTTACATGGGAGGTGTTTAAACCATAAATGTACCTAAACCGTGTCAAACTAGGCCATGTCAAAAAAAAAAAAAAAAAAAAAAAAAAATTACATTCATCTTATTCAACAATCTTATTAGACAACAAAATATACTAGATGTTTTTGAGTTTATGTTCAGTTAAGATGATCAGTGTTGAGTGTTGTATGTAACTTTGATCAATCAGTTAGCAAAAATATTAGTACCTAATGAGTAATCGTCAGTTAATCTGGTAATGTCTTTTCAATTAATATTTCTAGTTCAACAGTTCTGTTCAAAAAACAATGTATCTTACATTCTAGCATTAAACAGTAACATTTAATCATTTAGCATAATCTAGCTGTCCATCTAAAACAATATGTTCACTAAGAGATCTTTAAGAATCTAAACGTACCAGTTCTTCAAAGAGATGGGGCTCTTCTTCCTGAAGAATTACAATGAATTTATCTTTTGCAATTACACCACTTGAATGCACTTGAGTAACAGATCTTTCTCATACTATCCTGACTGGTCACATTAGTATGTGTGATTTCAGAATATAGTTCATCATGAATTATTCTCTGCTCACGCAGTTTATCTGCAATGCTCTTCACATTTTTAACCCTTTGAGTGAGAGCCAATCTGTGTTTCTCAAAGAATTGAGCTTTATCAAACTCAGAACACAGATGCAGCACTTTGTGGATTTGCCTTGGATTTATGTGGGCAAATTCTTCTTTCCGTATTGTGGCTTTCCACACAGACTTCTTGTCTTCCTTTCTGATAAGATTCAGTTGTACATCACCATGCTCTTGTTTCCTGACTTTAAAGAAGTTTGGGTCAATATCTATTATGGGTTGGACAGATGCACCAGGAACCTCAAGAAGGTGAGGTGTTTTCAACCGAAATGGCCTGTTAGGTCTGGGATGTCTGATCAAAACACTTGATTTTTCATTCTGCTCAAGTTTTTCTTTTGAACAAGTGTCATTCACTGGAAAAAGTAGATGTGAAGAATGACAGGATCTTTTCATCAGAGAATCAGTTTATAATTAGAGTTGTAAGAGAGAAGGATGGTTGGATTATTTTGGCATGATAACGGGTCAACTCCACAGATTGTAAATATATTCCTTCATCTCTTTAGGTGAGGAGCTTCACAGCATCTGTGAGAAAGGGGTCTGACTCTGCTAAACAGGCGTAATGAGGCAGATGGGCCTCCTCCAGTTTCCCTGAGATCACTGTCACATCAATCACAGGACCAATTCGCTCACACTGAAGCCTCTCCAGCTCTGCACAGAGGAAACATCCATCCACTGCACAGTACTGGAGAGTGACGTCACCAGCACAAACCCATCGCATTCTGGTCCTGCTGCACTCGAATTGACCCTCCGGAGTGCTGATCCTGAACTCTGACCCTCCTTAATCTGTACAGACTGACGGCTCCACCTGAACCCACTGATCAGAATCAACAATGTGAACACAAGACTGACAGTAAAGATTCATGTCAGATGGTTCTGGCTCAGTGACGTTCAGTCTAGAGAACAGAGATGATTATATTGATAAGAATTACAATGTTTGTGCAACAGTTTCTTACAAGACATCTTCACGAGTGACTGACAAGTCAAGTGACCATCTAGGACTCTCTGCACAGTTCTCATCTTCCTGAACTCTAACAAGTAGGAAAAACAGATAACAAATGTTCTACTCAAAAGTGGCAATGAATGGCCTTATATTCTGTGTGGCTGTAATATAAAGTAAAATTACATCAGATCTCTCAAGATTTTTGCTTCATAAAGAATCTGGATCAAATTTCCGACTTCTGACAGATGCTCCACTGATAACCTTGAGTCAAAACCAAAAATCATCTATAATGTTAAATGTTTTACGGAACGTTTTATTAAAGCAAACCATAACATAAACATGATATATGGGTCAAATGAAATAAATGCTGTCATTGCAGTAAGTCAAGTCATTGACCAATATAGGGATACAATTGCAAAAATGTCATACATTTATGTACAATATGCAATGTTAAAAAAAAGCAAGCATTTCTCTTCATGCAAACGCACTGACCTCATATTCTCACACATACAGAGCACTGGCTGAAGAATCTTGAGTTTCTCAGCTGTTAAATCACAGTACATGAGGTTCAGGTATCTGATGTGTGGACAGCACTGAAGACAGTACAGCAGCACACAACAGTCTGTGCTTCTCAGGGAAATGTTAGACAGATCCATGAACCTGCGTGTTTTCAGAGCTTCCCTGACAAATCTCTCATCTTGGAGCTCATACAGACAGTGGAGAGCAAATAACTCAAATCCACACTGCCATGTCATTGGAAAAATCCTTTTCATCAGCCTTTACTTCCCTTTTTTGTAGTTTCATGGAGTCCACTTGATCTTTTGAAAGATTGAGCTGCTCACCTTCTCATTTAAGAGACCACAGAGAAACATCACGACTGAACGGATGGGATATGATATTCTCCCTCACAAAATAGGAGATGACCTGCACATTACAGCTTCTGATTCCATCAAGTTAAACAGCTCACTGACTTTCCACCAGGACACTTCTTCATCCAACAAGACATAAAAAAGCACAGTGAAGAACTCCTAAAAGCTGAAATGGATAAACTTATAAACTGGTTCATGTTTTTCTTTTCCTCTAAGATCTTTATACAAGAACAAGGTACTAGCCTGATTTAAACCAGTCTTGGCTACACTCTTTTCATCCTAAATGATCTGCTGCTTCTTTATCCCTTCCTCTGCCAGCTGACCCAGACTCCTCAGCATGGTGAGGACAGACTGATTCTGGTCATGATGCTCCAGTAGAGTGGACACAAAGTGCACATATATGGAGGTGGTTGTCTTTAGTTCTCTCATCACATGATCATCATCTGTAAAGTGTTTCTTCAGACAAAAACAGACCATCCAACACAGCAAAGGCACAGAGCAGGCAGTCAGGAGGCTTTCATTTGTCTTCACTCTCTCATATTTTTTCCTGAAGAATTGCTTATTCTGAAAGAACTTCTGGAAGTACTCCTGCACCCCTCTCTCAGAGAAGCCCATAATCTCAGTGAAACGCTGAGGACCCTTGAGATTCATCAGTGCATCAGCAGTTACAGATCTTGTGGTGACAATCATGAATGACTCAGGCAGCAAGATTCCCCTCAACAGGTTTCTAAGAATGACCATAGGTGGCGCTCTCTTGGATGGATCAGTGTGTAGTAACACACACTGATCCATCAGGCCCCATCACAGCACAGAAACCGCACTTGTTAAAATCACTAATGACTTGCTTCTTGCATCAGACCAAGGCTGCATCTCATTGCTAGTTTTACTTGATCTTAGTGTTGCGTTCGACACTATACAGTAGTCAACATTTGAAGTGGATCAAAACCTTTCATCAAAGTTGTCCAAAACAACCAAAACAATACCCATTCTTGTCTTATGACAACTTTGAT